>PVKV010006141.1:0-22518 GCA_004027835.1 Alouatta palliata
CCTGCCCTAGATGATTTCAGCCTGCCCCGCATTGCTTAACGTATTTCTGTGTCTTTGTAATGGCCAAATTTCTCCTGCCACTCGTCCGCACAGTACGTCTTCATGGGAGTCATTTTATTCCTTCCAGCTTCCTTGTAACCACAGCCCTGAATCCATGATAAAGCCGCTCTTGTACTCCTCATGTGTGCTTTTGGTGTCCCTCGTCTGTAAAATGTGACTCCGTTACCTACTTGTCAGGAGGCCAGAATCGGAACCAGGTAGTCCTCTTTGGGCTCCAGCATGTATTCGTTCCTTTGAAATTTGAGCTATGCCTCCCATGTGGGCCACGCCTCAGGGCAAGGAACCTGCAGAGGTCATCTGTGATGTGCTCCTTACTGAGATGACTGTGATGCAAATGTGTCCAGTGCAGTGGGTCGGGTGCCGATGCATCGATTTGCATTGGAATTCAGGGTTCCGGTTCTATTCCCAGAGGTATATGCAGTCTGCATCACAACAACTTTTATTTGTAATAGGGATTTTTTGGGGGGGGCGGGCATTGAGGGGCGGATGGAGTCTCACTCTGTGCAGTAGCACGATCTTGGATCACTACAGTCTCCGCCTCCTGGGTTCAAGTGATTCTCCTACCTCAGCCTCCCGAGTACCTGGGATTACAGGGGCACCCCACCACGCCGGGCTAATTTTTGCATTTTTAGTAGAGACGAGGTCTCACCATGCTGGTCTCTCCAACTCCTGACCTCAAATGATCCATCCGCCTCGGCCTCCCAAAGTGCTGGGATTACAGGCATGAGTCACCGCCCAGCCCGTAATAGGAATTTTGCCGCAACTTTTAGTTAAGTGGCGAAATCAGAGAGCATGGCTCTTCGGTGTTGTGCCGTCACTGAATGCAAGGCAGCCTCCTTGTTCCCCAAAAGCAGAATGGCCTTCCATTTGAAAACAGTTAAGTTTCCCAGGCTTTCTGGCTCAGAGCATGCAACCCAACTAAGCTGTTTCCTTCCTTATTGCGTCATTTTTACCCTTTTGAGGGTGACACAAGAAGGCTTCAGAATATAGTCTCTTTCTGAAACTTTCAACCCTGGGGAAATGCATCCTTTAAGCCGAGGTTGCACACAATGCTGATCTGCAGGGCTGAGACGTAAGGACACAGTTTGGAGGAGATGGTTTTGTTTTAGTCTTTTTGCAGGGGAGAGCTGTGGAGGGTTGTCACTGTGAGTTAAGTGCCTCAAAACGGGTGGGACTTGTAGGGTGTTCTTTTCTGCTTCTGTTTCTATTTCAACAGTGTGGAAGTAATGGGAAGCACAGGAGAGGCCCATTCCACCACCATTCCTCTCGCTCTCACTTGGCTGCCAGGAAGGGTCCTACAGAGCCCCTAAACACCTAGCCCAAATTATTGTAAAAGCGGTTGAAGGGCTCATACTCCTTTGCTCTTTGGCTTCTTCCTGATACGCTCCTCTTAACCCGGGCTGCAGACCTGGCCGACTGGCTTATTGTCAGGTTTGGGAGTTACAGAGCGTGACTGGTGACCAATTTTGGATTTGGGCTTCAGGAGAAGCCTTTTTAGGCCTCTGGTTCAAACTCCTTGCATCAGGGAGGTGAGGGGAAGGATAACCAGACAGTTAGGTACTGGATATCTGATCATAATTCTAGGAAACACTAAGACTCTTCGTTTTCCATTTGCCATGGGCTCATTCATGTATCTCCCTCAGAAACTTAAGAGCAGGGATAGCTGGGCCGAGGCCAGATTTCAGCATTTTTGAGAATTCTCTTGTAATGTATCACTTTAACATCAAAAGCCAACACTGATTTCTGGCATGGCAAAAGCAAATATTTTCAGAGGACATGATTAGTTTGCTTTTTAACTTGAAAACTGATGGGGGGGAGGGGGGTAAGATCCTTGTCAATGGCGATCATTAAAAAATCTGGAGACAACAGATGCTGGAGAGGATGTGGAGAAATAGGAACACTCTTACACTGTTGGTGGGAGTGTAAATTAGTTCAACCATTGTGGAAGACAGTGTGGGGGGGAAGATCCATGTCATTTAAATGTCCGTCCACAATTCCAAATTCACATTTAAAACAGTGTGAACTGTCGGGAATGTTGGCAGTGAAGCAGTGACCCTTTAAGGGTGTTCGGGCTCCCCTTCTCCCCATTATGAAGTACTTCTAAAAGGGGAAATGTTGCTTATCAAAGAATATTTTATACGTGAATGGCACAAAGACATAAAGACGTGTGAGAACCACTATGCCAGAGTAAGGTGATCAAGACTGAAATTACTGTATTAGGCAAGATTGCACCACTGCACTGCAGCCTGGGCAACAGAGTGACACTCTGTCTCAAAAAAAAAAAAAAAAAAAAAAAAAAAAGAAGTTAAACTATCTCGAAACATGCCGTAAGGAAGCCCAGGCCTCAAGGAAAATCCATGTAAAATTATATCAGTCAACAGCCCCAGATTCTGTCCTAGCTGCCAGTACCAACCACCAGAAAAGTAAGAGAAGGAAATTCCGGATGATTCTAGCACCCAGCTGTTAAATATTCCTAAGTGAGGCTCCAGATGTTGTGGAGCAGAAACCACGCATCCCTTCCTGTGTCTCAAAGTCTTGATCTATAGAATCTGTGAACAAAGCATAATGGTTATTTTTATGACACTAAGTTTTGAAGTGGCTTGGTACACAGCAATAGTAACTAGTATAGATAGAGAAAGCCACTTTGAGGGAAGCAGTGACCTTAAGTGGGGAGATACAGTGAACTTTTCTACAAAGAGGAAGTCAGAAGAATAAATATGCCAATCTTTTGCCAGTGCTCACTGTTGGTAAAATCCAACCAAAAGCTGGAGGACAAGGTAGCCTGTTGATGTATTTTATACAAGGTCACCTCACAGAAAGAAGCAGGGAAATAGATCTAAAGGGGCAAACAAAAGTTATCTTGCTTGGGGCCATTTGAGGACTTTGAACTTTATTATGAAGGCAATAGGAAGACATTGAAAGGTTTTAGGCAGGGGACTGATGATTATCCTGAAAATGATGTGCAGCTTTTATTGGAGAACAGATTAGAGACAGGGGAAGACTAGTTAGGAATGAAATACAATAGATCAAGCGTGTGGTGATGGGACCCCAGGCTGCGGCAACAGTGGTATAAATGGAAACAGAAGAAAGAGATGTGAGAGGCATTACAAATAAAGGATTGACCAGATTTGTGGATCCATTCATCAGGGGATATAAACATGAGGGAAGAGTAGACGATAACGCTAAGGTTTTAAGCCTTTAGGGATCTTGAGCTTACCTCTAGAGAATTTATCAATTCCCAAAGTTTCACCCATCGTTTTATGTGGAAGTCATGAGTCTTCATCTCCATCCATGATTTTGCCCCCTAAACTTGTCTTTCGCCTACGGCCTGCTGGACATTTCAACCTGATTGTCTTAGTATAATCACAAACGTAGGATATCCATAAGCAAACTCACAATCATCAGTTCACACAGTCCTGAATCACATATTTCTGTCAATACAGCATCTCTTCATTTCTATCATCTATGGGCCTTGACAGTACTACTCCTATTGCTCATAAGTGAAAAATTAGTTTTTGGAGTTAAGTTTGTAGAAGAGTGTTTGTCCAGTATCTGAAATCTGTCAAAATTCTTTAAAGTATTCAGGCATTCTCTTTAAAGGAGTAATTACATACCATTAAGGTTCCAGTGGAATTTCCTCGATAAGTCTGCCACTTCTTCCCATCAAGACTATACATGATGATAAACTGAGAAATGTAGAGGCTGGAGAACTTCTGACGGGCACCCTGGGTCTTGATGCCATGAATAATCATTGGTGCCAATAGATCCACCTACCAATTAAAGCAACACTTTATTTTAACGTTCTTTTTTTTCAGACGGAGTCTCACTCTGTCGCCCAGGCTGGAGTGCAGTGGCGCGATCTCGGCTCACTGCAACCACTGCCTCCTGGTTTCAAGCAATTATCCCACCTCAGCCTCCCAAGCAGCTGGGAATACAGGTTGTGCTCCACCACGCCCAGCTAATTTTTGTATTTTCAGTAGAGATGGGGTTTCATCATGTTGGCCAGGATGGTCTCCATCTGTTGACCTGGAGATCTGCCTGCCTCAGCCTCCCAAAGTTCTGGGATTACAGCTGTCAGCCACTGTGCCTGGCCTATTTTAACCTATTTTTAAATGTATATACTACCTCCTGAAACTAATTATTGGCTTAGAAAGAAACTACATTGCTACAGATGTGTCCATCATTACCTTAGATGTGCAAGTGAACCAGTCACCAGTGTTGAAATGTGCATGTGTGTGTGAAGGTGTGGGATAAACAGGAGAAATGAATAGGAAGATGCTTATTGAGTTCCCAGCCTGCTTCTTGACAAACCAAAACACTACCAAATCATTGAGCTCCCGTTTCCTACACACACACACACACACACACACACACACACACACACTCTCTCTCTCTCTCTCTCTCTCTCTCTCTCTCTCTCCCTCTCTCTCTCTCTCTTTTGTGGACTCACATAAGCTAATGGACTCATATAAGCTAATGCTTTGCCTACACCTCAGCCTCAGACCAAAGCCAATTTCCTCCTCTCTCCCCAAAACAGACCCACCCCAACATCACATCACTGTCAGTGATGAACTGCTACACTTCCTTTGAGTGTTAGTTCAGAAACTATTTTCTCCTGGTGCTTCTATGCTTCTACTTCACTTTACATATAACTTCCTTATAGCAAATTATTGCACCATATTATAAGGTTGCTTTGCTTTTCTGCTTTCCTTATTAGACTTAGATCCTTAAGGCAGTGAACCCATTTGAGTGACCTAAACTTTCTGTGTCTCAATTTATCTGTAAAGTGAAGATAATACTAGTTTTTATCTCAAAGCGTTGCCATAGGGTTAGAGAGCACATGTAACGTGCTGAGCTCAGTGCCTGGCACATACAAAACACTCAGTCAGTACTAGCTTTTATACTTTCTCTAGTCCCAGCAGCTAAAATGGTATCTGGTATAATACTGCTGTATAGCAAAGGCTTTGGAATGAATGAGTGAATAATGGAACAGTAATACAGAATGGACACTTCTTAAAGAAGAGGTCATGGACTGCAAGAATATTAGAAGTATCAGTTACTGTTCTAACAAGCAAGTCAAATTTAGCATGTTTTCACAGATATCTGACACACACAAATTGGACTGGTCATGACTCTTGTGTTTAATAACTGTCTCCTCTAGCTGACTGTAAGTTCCATTCATACACTCATTCAAAGAATTTTTTTTAGCACTTGCTATGTGCTAATGACTGTTTTAGGTACAGCGAATAGAGTAATAAATGAGAAACAAAGCCCTGCCCTCATGGAACTTACAGTCGAGTAGGGAAAACAGACCTTATATCACGTATGTTTTTATTTGTTTACAGCATCAAGTAGTGATAAGTATAGGAGAAAAATGAAGCAGGGTAACAGGACAGAGAGTGTCAAGGTCTTCAGAAGTTGCAGCATTGTCTTTTCCCAGATTAGATGGTATTCCTCATTGAAGACACTTCATTTTACCTCTTGGTATTGTGGCATAAAAAACTGAAAGAAGCAGGCACAAAAATCATGATTTTTACTGAATTGACTTGCACCATTTCTTCATATGGATAGAGTGTAAGAGTTCTTTCTTGGACCACTGACTATTGTATCTTCTAGCAGCCTTGCTAGAATAAAGCTGCAATAGAACAAGGCTACAATAAAGCCTTGGCAGCCTACTTACATTGTGCAACTGACGAATGCTTGCCAAACTGCCAGGCTTATCTGCTTCATCTTCTTGTGCCTCTTCTACATTGTGATTGGCACCTGGGAGCAGTCTGGCAATTATAGACTGAATAGCTTCACCTAGGTACCCAGCCAGGTGTTTCAGTATAACTACAAGACACATGTCTCTACTAGGAAGTAAGCAAGATGGTAATGAGTTTCGTCGTATAAAAGTACAAACATTGCAGTTGCATGTCTCCATGGGGCCTGCTGACTTGCCCCTATGCATTGCCTGCTCTTGGCCACCTGGTGCTCCTCAAGTCAGCCCAGTGCCCTTGTGCATTGGGGCCAGGTTGTTGGCCACTCTTCAGGCCTTCTCACAAGAACAAATGCCTTCTCCAGCTCCCTTCCTTGTCAGCATCTCTTTCAACTCCGTCTCCATGCTTTATTTTATAAAGTTACGATATCTACAAAAAGTTTAGCTGGATCTTAGTAGGACAGTTGGCAAAAACCACCTTGAAGATAAGGCGATTTAATACTGGTAGATGATAACATAATTAGTGGATTTGTAACTGGTTTAGTGACCATAAGTAAATAGTGATAGTTAATGGATGGTTATCAACTTAAAGGGAGCGTTCCGGAAACAGTGTAGTACAATGATTACCAATTAGGGCTCTGGAGCCCAACTATCAGAATTTGAATTTGGCTCAGTCACTTATTAGCGGCGTGACTTGGGCCACAATAACTTCTCTATGCTTCACTTTCATTATCTGAAATGAGGACAATAGTGACATCTACATCACAAGGTTGTGATAAGGACTTAACAGCTTATTTGTATTGAGCACATACTAAGGAAGGCTTGTGTACTTCAATATTTTGATTATGACTTTGCTGTAGTATTACAAAGTTTACTGATCAAATCAGAAACTGGAAAAACTAGGAAATACTTTGGGATATTGAAGATTGGCAAGCTGAAACAACGGGCCAAATCTAATAAGTGGAAACAACAGGGTGTATCCTTCAGGTTCACAGGGTGGTCACAAGACACTCTATTTACTAGTCTTATCAGATCGTATCTAGTAAGGGAGATATAATTCCCCCTTCACAAGTAAGAATGTTATTACAAAAAAATTAAACAGAACAGACGCAGGGCAGCCAAATAGATAAACATGTCCTCTACATAGGGACACATTTAAGGTTGAAAATAACCACAGAAATACAAGGTGAAGAGCATAACATGTGGTTTGGCAGAAGCACAAACAAACAAAAAATACTTAGGGATTAGTGAACTGCAGCTTGGATTGAGTCAAAACTGGCAGTGCCTGTAAAACAATGCTGTGGCATTAATAGACATGTTATTTGCAAAGACGGAAACCGAAATGTTTTCTCCATTTCCTGTCTGGGGTTCTAGAAGACATCCAGCCTTATGTTTAGGCAGAGAGGCTGAGTAGGCACTTCCAAGCTGCCCTCAGCTTTTATGAGGCATAGAGGACACTGTAAAGTTTCCATCTGTCTGCCCTTGAAGGGGTCTCATTGATCATATGTTGAAATGATAGTATTTTAAGATATGTTGAGTTAAGTAAAATGTATTATTAAAATGAATGTCACATTTTTGAAAACTTGGCTACTAGAAAATGTAAAATTACACATGTGGTTTGCATTTGTGAACCATTTGTTTTATGTTAAAATAAAGGGGACTGGAGTACTTAAGGACACCTGAGCAGTTGGAAGCATCTAATAATAACACATACTGTCTTGAGAGATGACCAGTTCAATATTACAGAAAATATTCAGATGTTCTGATCCCAGTAGAAGGACTAAAATACAGAAATAGGGCGTATCAGTATACTGAATTCTATTCCCATATCTCTTGTTCATGACTACTTTTGTATAAATCATAAGCCATTCTGTTCTTCCGTTTTCTCATATTGATAGAATTCTTTGAGTTTACAAGAGGAATAAGTAATGTGATTGACTGAATGTGATACATTTTCCATCACTGATTAAATTTTCTAACCTTGATCCAAGAAAAGGGCTCCTTCGTGCTCCAGGCATTGATTGATCCGGAATAATGGAGTCTAGCCAGCTTTGGGGCCCACTGTCCTTTGCCCAAGTAAAGAAACAGAGATTAAATTCAGGTGGGTTGGTCCTAGACACTTGAGAATAAAATTGTCTTGAGAAAGGTTAATCTTAGCTGTGGTGAAAGTAAAAACTTAAAGGCTTTATGCCATACCAGTAACAATTACTATCTAAGGATTTTGCTTATCTTTGTTGTTCATTTTATTTTCTAAAATTTACAATTTTGTTAATTGTTAGTACCTCAAATTAGCTGATATTGCAATTTGTTACCAACACTACCAAATAATAATATTATTATTTCTTTTATTTTCTTTTTTCTTTTTTTTTTAAGATGGAGTCTTGCTCTGTCACCCAGGCTGGAGTGCAATGGCTCAATCTTGGCTCACTGCAACCTCTGCCTCCTGAGTTGAAGCAATTCTCCTGCCTCAGCCTCCCAGGTAGCTGGGACTACAGTCACACGCCACCATACCCAGCTAATTTTTGTATTTTAGTAGAGATGGGGTTTCACCATGTTGGCCAGGCTGGTCTTGAGCTCCTGACCTCAGGTGATCTGCCTGCCTTGGCCTCCCAAAGTGCTGGGATTACAGGCATGAGCCACCGTGCCTGGCCTATTATTTCTTTATTATACAATGTATGTTAATTGTAGAAAAATCAGAAAATGAAAAGTAAAAATAAAAATAAGTAAAAAGACAAATAGAAATTTAAAAATGTAACCCTTCCACATAGTGAAAAATGTTACTATTTTGGTGTATAACTGTTAAGCCTCGTTTTCAAGGGGATTTTTTACCCCAATAAAACATAGGTTGGCAAACTTTTTCTGTGAACGGCCAGATAGTAAATCATTTAGGCTTTGCATATTATATGGTCTCTGTTGCAACCACGTTACTGCTGTTGTAGCCATAGATGATATGTAAATTAATGGATGTGGCTGTGTTCTAACATAAGACTTTATCATGGATGCTGAAATTTGAATTTTATAATTTCACATGTCATCAAATATTCTTCATAATTTTTTCAATTATTTAAAAATGGAAAATCTGTTCATAGCTCACGTGCCATACAAAAACAGGCAGTGTGCTACATTTATCTTGTGGGCAGTAGTGCCCATAGGAAAGTATAGCTTCCTGCTACAATGAAGAGGATTGACTCAAGGGAGAAACACTGCAGGTAGGGAGGATATTTAAGGAGGCAGTGTTATTGCCCAGGTAAGAAATGATGGTGGCCTGAATTAAGATGGCTACAACAGTGGGAAGTGGGGAGGAGGAGATATATTTGAGAGGCACTTATGGAACAGAACTAATAGAAGCATGGAGATGGATTCATTATCTGAGATTCTCCAACAGATCATTTAAAAAGATATAATCAGCCCAGGTTCTTGGGGCAAAAATAATAGTATTTACCATATTGTCCTGAAGCTGTAATTTGAAAATCTCTAATGCGTCCAGAAGCCATTCCCAAGGGAGTCTGACACTCTGAAATGAAACGGGTTGAACACAGTAACTAGAAGTGCACAAGATGCAACTTCTCAAATGTAAGTCAGTGAAAATGGGAGAATGTCAACAAAGAACTGTACTAAATGTTTTACTGTATTAGTTCATTTAATTCATCCTAACGGGTGCCACAATGATTCACATTTTACAGGTGAAGAAACTGGGGTCCATACATAAATAGACCAGTGGTTCTCTTATTTGTTTAGGGTTAAATCTCCAAACTCTTCCAAGTAGTATTTATAAGTTATCTGGTAACTAAATCAATATTAAATTCCAAAATCTGCTACTAGAGATCTTAGAGCTTTACCAAGTTGTGAAAATGAGGGATTTTGGGGGGTCAATTATTTAGAGCTTCAGGTTCAAAGTTTTCAAAGCTTCAAGTATATCTGCCCTCCTCTGACAACTCTGATGATTTCTACCAGCAATATTCATTTTAAATTTGATCATGATGTAAGCTTGTATGTATTTCCGGACACAAGCAACCATTCCAGAAAGGAGGAAAGCTGTAAAGAAGTAGGCTGAGTAGCTAGGGAACCTCTGACCACATTGCTACTCACTGTTGCTGTACACCAGAAAAAGTGTGCTCATCCCAGCATGTAGGTGCTCGCCAATAAGGCATTCTACCCGCCAAATTCCAGCTTTGGATGGTAACATTTCCACTGTCTCAAAAACACCTTATAAAAACCAAAAGGAACAAAAATTATTTCTTTTCACTAAAAAATGAGCATGAGATACATTGGTTTATGTGAAATATCAGAGTAGACCTACCAAATTTTGTAGTTCCACTACTCTTGGACCCCTCAAACCCAAAGTGCTTGCTACATGACCCCTACAGTTGGGGGTCATGGAGATTGAGTTCTGACCACTCCCTTCCCCACCAGGAAGTGAGAAACAGCGTGACTGAATCCTTTGATGGTGGGGACAGGAGAATGCTACCTCATTATGGTTGACCTACACTCGCAGGGATTTTCTGAGCAAAAGGTGTGTTTCCCACTGGCCAGATGTAGACTCTGAAAGAGATAAGTCATGATGAGTTCCTACTGGATCCAGTCCACTAGGGCTTCCTAGAGGGGTAAAGTTACCCCAGCAACAAGAAGCTGCAGGTGAACACTGAGGGCTGAGAAATGAGTCACAAGTGACCACCCAGAATAAAGGTGGATGAAACTAGGTCAAGGGGATTTCATGACAGAGTCACACAAGGGAGTCTCTAAAGAGCCCCGTGAAAGTGCCCTGCAGGAGAAAGAGTCAGCCAGTTGTAAATAGGTAAGAACTGTCCTAACCCCTTACCTTTAACCTATCCATGCTGGAGTTCAAAACAGCAGCTAGCAAGGGGTTGTGGGGAAGCACGACCATGGCAAGGTACAGAAACAGAGGACTCAACCGAGTCTCCCTTTCCCAGTGCAGACTTCCAGCCTGATGCAGGCTCAAGTTGAAGGAGGGGAGATTGAAGTTAAATCAAGTTCGGAATTTTGATTAATATCTTGGAATGGACATTGTAATTTCTGATTTGAACTGTATTTGTGATATAAACTGACTTTAGTCCTATTTATTACTTAAGAGTGAGCAGAAAAGTTACAGGGCTTATCAGAATTTTTACAAAGCAATAGGGGAAGTTTACTCTCACTGTTAAACAGGAGTTTTTTTTTAGAGACAGGGTCTTGCCCTGTTGGCCAGGCTTGAGTGAAGTGCTGCTATCATAGTTCACTGCAGCCTCAACCTCCTGGGCTCAAGCAATCCTTCCACCTCAGCCACTCAAGTAACTGAAGTAGCTGGGACCACAGGTATACACCACATGCCTGGCTAATTACTATTTTTTTGTAGAGATGGGGGTCTTGCTTTGTCACTCAGGCTGGTCTCGAACTCCTGGCCTCAAGCGAACCTCCTACCTTGGGCTCCCAAAGTGCTGGGATTACAGGCGTGAGCCACCGTACCTGGCCAAACCTATTTTAAAACGGCAGTGGAGAACCAAAATAAAATTGTATTGTGATCAACATTATGAGTAGTGGTTAATCAATATACTGGTTACATACATAAACAAATCACTCTTTGGATGACTACTGGTGCCTTATGGGATTTGTGGTGGTAAGTGATAAAGGAATAAATTCCTTTTCCGTAAGAAAGTAAAGTGACATTAATTATCCATTTATTCTGTTCTATTTCCTTTTTAGCAATTTTTCTATATCTGAACTTATCTTGTTAATGAGCTAATTTATTATTTTATATTATTATTATTATTATTTTGAGACGGAGTCTTGCTCTGTCACCAGGTTGGAGTGTACTGGTGTGATCTCGGCTCACTGTAACCTCCACCTCCCTGGTTCAGGCGATTCTCCTGCCTCAGCTTCCGGAGTTGCTGGGACTACAGGCGTGCGCCACCATGCCAGGCTACTTTTTTGTATTTTAGTAGAGTCAGGGTTTCACCATGCTGGCCAGGATGGTCTTGAAATCTTGACCTCGTGATCCGCCCACCTCGGCCTCCCAAAGTGCTGGGATTGCAGGCATGAGCCACCACTCCTGGGCCTCGTTTGCTAATTTATTTATCTCCCTGTAGGTTTGAAGAAGTGTTACCTGAGAGCATGGAGCTTGTCTGCTTTGTTCACTGATTGTGTTCCCAGTGCCTAGACCATTTAAAGTAAGTACTCAACAAATAAAATAGGTAGAAGAAAGAGCACAAATGAGCTCATACCTGGATAGAGATTGTACACTGCCATTTTATATTCCTCTTTTTTCCGTACAGTGAACACATGTCCACTGAAATGAATAGAATGGATGTTTTCATTGCTGCCCATGCTGAGCAGATACCATCGAATCCTTTGATCCTGAGCCATTACTAAGCCAGGTAGTGTATCCATTATGTAGCCATTGATTGCTGGAGAAGGACACAGAGAAGCCTGTTAAAATCTATTATAGACGTTTCTTTCCCTCCACTCCATCAAAAATACTGACATCTATGAGAATTCCACTCCCACAGTTATACTCTAAATAAATACAATGTTCAAGTCCCTGGATCAAATCTCATTTGTCAAAGTGCAATCTGCATTTCGCAGTGATCATGTCTGGATGTGGAATATATTACCATGGAAGCGATAATTCTCTTTAAAAGTGGGATCTTCCATCTGGACCTTGCAGGGAGCCCTGCAGTTTCTTTCCATGTTTTCAGTGAAGTACCAGCTTTTGGTCTCATCAAAGATAGTGAAAAACAGAGCGAATTCTTGTACTGTCACTTGTCTCCCGTGAGCAGGGTTCAGTGTGTTCGTGTGGCAGACCAGAAGGGGTCCAATCAGGCCTGAATGCACATCTTTTTCCTAGGGAGGGAAGACATCAATCCTATGAGTATAAGCTCTCTCACCTGTAAACCAGAGTGGATTTCTCATGAATTTTTATGCCACTCCAGCCTGCCTCCCATCTTCCAAAAATATAATTCATCATCTTCAGTAGATTCCAGAATGACCTTCCTTTTTTTTTTTTTTTTCTTTTTTGAGGGCACTAATCTGCCACAGAATAACCTTTCTAAAACACAAATATGATGATCAACTGTCCTATTTAAAGCTTCTCATTGCATGTAGGATAAATACCAAAATTCTTAGCACACAAAGGCCATTTCTTTTAAACCAAAAAGTGGTCAGCACAATGGATGCCTGCTTACCAGATCAACATCAGAGAAATAAGCCCAGGCTTTGCAGTCAAACTCATCTTTAGTGGGTGCCATATGATGTTGCACTTTCCAAAAGTAAGTTTTGGTTTCATTGGGCTTGACAAAGTTTTTTCTAGGTTCTGCTCCTTGCCTCTGATCTTCTTCATAAGAAATAAGGCTAGAATAGAAGGAATAGGGACGAGAGGCCTGATTTTTGAAAGTTACCTGCAGAACAATAACAACAAAAAAAAAAGCAAGAATAATCTTCTAGGATCTTAAAGTCCTTAGGGTTTACATCCCTAAAAGAAACACCTATCTTTTGGTCTTTATCGAAGTTTTTAATACCCTGGAAGAAGTAGTACAGAGGATGGGTGCTGTTAGAACCCAAACCTAATCCTGAGGAGGTTTTCAATTCTAAATTTAAGGCACAAACTCAAAGCTGCAAAGGAGAAAATTCCTCTACACTTAAAAGCAATTCCAAACTAAAAGGGAAAATATTACTGCAGGGGTTTTAAGAGACAATAATGCCAGGAGTTGATATGGAAGTTAAGGTTCTTCATGACAAATTCCAGAATGAATGCGTATTGTCTTTTTTAAAAAGGCTTATTTTCCAGATTAAAAATTATACATATTTATCATAGAATATATGGAAAGTAAAATAAGGCAGAAATTGCCCACAATTCCATAATTGTAGATCCTTCTGTATCATTAATATAAACAATCAGTTAATTGAAGCAATGAATAACTTTTAGTCCACAGGAAGTATTAAAAAGTTAAACGTACAAAATTAAACTGTAACAGAAAGTTGAAGAAAGTACAGGTGTTTTTAAAAAAATCTCTGGCTATGTAGAAATTTTTACAAACATAAAAGCAATGAAAGCTTTACAAAGTAAAGATTAATGGGTTACTACCTAAAAATTAAAACCCGTTTTATTTCAAAAACCATCATTTATAAAATTAAGAGAAAACAAAAACTTGAAGAAGTACTTCTCATTAAAATATTCAGTGGTTTCCTATCTAATCTATAAGGTAATATAATTAATAAGAAAAACTGTTAAGATGCTCATATACATTGCACTTCTGGAATTTCATCTTAGAAAAACTGTTATGATTACAGCATTATTTATATAGTGAAAAAAAGAAACTAATAGGTTGTTGAAAATAAATGGTTACATAAACTATGGTTCCATAAGTTGATATAATAGACTATTACACAGTATTTTAAAAACATACATAGAAAGTGTTTCTAATGACATAAATGTTTTTGACGTGATATTTAGTCAAAAAACAAGTATCGGAATTCTGTATGGTATAATTTGAATACATTAACAGAAAAATACATAGGAAAAATATATAAGAACATACACAAAAATGATAATTATGGAATTATTTTTCTATACTTTAAACATTTCCGAAAGTGAGAATACATTATAGTCAGCAAGAAAATAAATATATAAGATTAATTTTCTTGGCCGGGTGCGGTGGCTTATGCCTGTAATCCCAGCACCTTGGGAGGCAGAGGCAGGTGGATCACCTGAGGTTAGGAGTTCAAGACCAGCCTGGCCAACATGGTGAAACCCTGTCTCTACTAAAAATACAAAAATTAGCTGGGTGTGGTGGCCTGCGCCTGTAATCCCAGCTACTCGGGAGGCTGAGACAGGAGAATCGCTTGAACTCAGGAGGCAGAGGTTGCAATGAGCCAAGATTGTGCCACTGCATTACAGCCTGGGCGACAGAGCAAGACTCAGTCAAAAAAAAAAAAAAAAAAAAAAAAAAAAAAAAAAAAAAAAAAAAAAAAAAAAAAAAAAAAAAAAAAAAAAAAGATTTTCTTGTTATTTCATTGTCCTTAACTCACCATAATATTATCTTCAACTTCTGCTCTTATATACGGCCCCAGGAGTCCCAAATGTTCATTTAGTTCTCCACGGTATAAGGGCTGAGTAAAGGAGCCATCGGTAAATTCCTGGAAAACCACTTTCTTGAACTGGGGGACACTGCCACTCTGAGCCCTGGAGGGAAAAACAGAGGAAAAGCAATAATTTTATGTACCAAGTGGGTAGAAATGCCTCACATCCTCATTTTCCTAGGTGCCTAAGAAGCATTTTCATAGTTAACCACTTCATCCTCCTTGAAATACTCTTCCCAATCTTTATTAGTACGTAAGTTCCATGAAAGCTAGGGTTTTGTCTATTTTCCAGCATCTTTTATTGAATGTCTTTTTATGACCCTATTAAAATTGCGAATGAAAACATATATAATAAAGTGCATAAAACACAAATGCCTTTGGTACAAAAATGCAATCATCACCCAGCTCAATAACATTGCCAACAACCCACAAGACTCACTGGATGTCCCTTTTCAATCATACTTTCTCCCTTCCCACTGAAGGTAACCACCATTCTGATGCTTATGATAATCATTTCTTTGCTTTTCTTCATACTTTTACCAGTCATGTATACAACCTTAAAAAATACAGTTTAGTTTTGCCTGTTTTTGAAGTGTGTAAATAAAATGTACTGTATATATTCTTTTGTTTCTTCTTTCACTTAGCATTCTGCTTGTCAGATTCATCTATATTGCTGTATGTGGCTATAGTTTGTTCATTCCCATTATTGTATAATATTATAAAAATATACCCCAATCATGGACATTTGAGTCATTGTAATCTTTGGCACTTTCAAATGGGCCTGCTAGAATATTCTGGTGTGTATCTTTTGGTGAACATATATGTGCATTTCTGCTGGGCACAGATCTAAGGGTGGAATTGCTGGGTATTGCCACACTGTTTTCCAAAGCAGCTGCACCATTTTTCATTTTCCTTAGCAATGTATGCGAATTCCATTTGCTCCACATTATTACAAATACCTGGTATTGACTGTGTTTTTACATTTTTGGATGTTCTATGAAGTTGAGCATGTTTTCTTTTGAGTAGTAGTCATTTGGATTTCCTCTTTTGCGGAGCACCTACCCAAGTTTTTTTCTGCTAGGTTTTCTCTTGAACAATCTACTTTTTTTCTCATTGAAGCAAAAGAGTACTTTATATATCCTTGATATGGGTGTCCTTTGTGTTATGTATTGCAAACATTTACCATTCTGTGGCTAATCTTTTCATTGGTTTTCATTATGTTTTGATGAGCATAAAGTTGTGATTTTAATGTGTGGAATTTATTTAAAAAAATCCTTACTGCCTAGTGCTTTTTGTATCTTGATGTCAATTTTTTCTTTCCCTACCCTGTGGTTAATATATTCTTTTACTTTTTCTTTCTAAAATGTTTATGATTTTATATTTTACTTTTAGATTTTTGTGTATGGTGTGTCCGTATGGATACCAACATTTTCCAGCATCTTTTATTGAATTTCTCCTTCTGTGACACCTTTGTCATAAATCAAGTGTCTATATGTGTTAGACTAGTTTTTTAGGTCCTCTTAAAAGTTTCTCAGTAGATTTCCATAGTTTTTTTTTTTTTTCACGTGGAGATCTTGCAAATTTTTAGCTAGACTTGTTTCTAGGTACTTGTCAGTATTTATTCCGCTTTTCATTTTGTTTTTGCTTCCTTGTTGTGTCTCGCCTAACTGACACACTCAAACCTAACTTTCCCCCAGAGCTCTCCTAGAAAGTGGCTATCTTGGCTTATGACCATTCTCAAGGGAGATACCTCAAGACCAAATCGGAAGGAAATCATAGCAATAAAAATCACTATGGGGGCCATCTTCCAGCTTCTAACCAGAAAGAAGTCAACCTCCTTCAGCTCAGCAAACCTGCAAGCAATGTGAGCTGTGTGACAATCCGGCACACGTGGAGAGCCAGCGCTGATGGTTCAGGATAATCATCTGAGCACTAAAGCCAGCTGCTTCTGTCGGTGAGTCGTTCTCACTGTCGCAAGCCATATTGCCATGATGAACATCTTTGACAGACATATTCCTGACACTGAATCCCACACTGTCCCCAAGAAGAACTTCACTCGAAGCTTCGTGGTGGAATCCAACAGACTTTACTTCAGTTATGATGTTAACTGGAGCAAAGCTGACCAATGATGCTGGGTTTGAGAGCATCAGTCACCACTAGGCCCACAAAGATAATACCAACGCTACCAATTTGGTAGAATTCCTGGAGAGGTAGGCACAAGACTTGTCAGTTGGATGAGCTGGTGGTATGATGTAATCCAGATATGTTCCACTGGCATTGCCATCTCTACAGGTGACTTTCCACGCCTTTCACCAAGGCATGTTAGCATGCTGTCAGTATTCCAACCAGAAATTGGCGTAAATACTACTGTGTTGGGATTGTAGCCAATATTGTTAATGTAGGGCTGACTTCTCTAATGATTTTCACATAGCTCTGTTGGCTATGGCATAGTTCAGTGAAATCTATTTTGTTAACTCCAACAATTACTTGTTTCACACCCAGTGTGTAAACCAGAAGGGCATGCTTATGGCTCTGCCCATTCTTGAACATGCTAGCTTCAAATTTGTTAACACCCCCAGCAACAATAAGGACAGTACAGTCAACCTGAGAGGTGCCTATAATGATATATTTTTAAATTGTACATGTTTTGAGAATACTTGTGATATTTTGATATATTAATACAATGTCTAATAATCAAATAATGGTGATTGGAATATCAATCACTTCAATCATTTACCATTTCTTTGTGTTGGGAACACTCCCAATCTTCTCTTCTAGCTATTTTGAAACATACAATCAATCATTGTTAACTATAGTCAACCACTACAACTTACCCCTTCTGAGTATAATTTTATACCTATTACTGAACCTCTCTTCATTCTACCGAACCCTCTATACCCTTCCCAAACTCTGTTAAGCACTATTGTACTGTCTATCTCAGTGAGATCCACTTTTTAAGCTCTCACATATAAGTAAAAACATGTGATATTTGTCTTTCTATGCCTGGCTTATTTCACTTAACATAATGACATCCCAGCTTATCCATGTTGCCATAAATGACAGGATTTCATTCTTTTTAATGGCTGAGAATATTCTATTGTGTATATATACCACACTGCCTTTATCCGTTCATTTGCTGATGTATACTTAGGTTGATTTTTATATCCTAGCTATTTTTTTTTTTTTTTTGAGACAGAGTTTTGCTCTTGTTGCCCAAACTGGAGTGCAATGGCATGATCTTGGCTGACTGCAACCTTCACCTCCCGGGTTCAAGCGATTCTCCTGCCTCAGCCTCCAGAGTACCTGGGATTAGAGGCATGCGCCACCAGGCCCAGCTAATTTTGTATTTTTAGTAGAGAAGGGGTTTCTCCATGTTGGCCAGGCTGGTCTCAACTCCCGACCTCAGGTGATCCGCCCACCTCAGTCTCCCAAAGTGCTGGGATTACAGGCATGAGCCACCACGCCCGGCTTTATCCTAGCTGTTGTGAATGTTGCTGTAATAAACATTGGTGTGCAGCTATCTCTTTGATACATCGATTTCCTGTCTTTGGACATATATCCAGCAGTGGGATCGCTGGATCACCTGGTAGTTTTATTTTTAGTTTTTTGAGGAACATCCATACTGTACTAATTTACACTCCCACCAACAGTGTGCAAGCGCTCCCCTTTTGCCACATCCTCACCACTTTTCTGTAGTCAGAAAAGATACTAATATAATTTTATTATTTTTTTAATGTTCACATTTGTTTTCTGGCCTAACATAGTGTATCCTGAAGAATGTTCCATGTGCTGATGAGAATGTATATTCTGCAGTAGTTGGATGAAATGTTCTTTAAAATGTCAGGTAGGTTCATTTGGTCTACAGTATGCTCCCAGATGAATTGAAGCTCCTTTATATATGATTTGCTTCTTTTTTCTTGCTCTTTTTAGGATCCTCTGTCTTTAGCCTTTGAGAGTTTAATTATTATACACCTTGGGGTGGTCCTATTTGGGTTGAATTTGTTTTGTGATCTTCAACCTTCCTGTACCTGGATATGTATATCTTTCTGTAGGCTTGGAAATATTTTCTGTTATTACTTCTTTGAGCTTTTACTCATTGCTCTTTCCCTCTTGAAGGCCCATGGCTCTTAGATTTCCTCTACTGAAGCTATCCTCTAGATCTTGTAAGTGTTCTTCATTCCTTTTAATTATTTTTTCTCCTTTGACTATGTATTTTCAACTAGCCTGTCTTTTAGCTCATTGATTCTTTTGTTTGATCAATTCTGCCATTTAGACCTTCCAGGGCATTTTTTTCCATTCAGCTATTGTATTTCTCAGCTCCAGCATTTCTGCTTTTTAAATTATTATTTCAATTTCTCTGTTAAATGTACCTCATAAATTTCTCAGTTGCTTTTTTGTGTTATTTGAGTTTCCTCAGAACTGCTATTTTGAATTATTGATCTGAGAGCTCACAATTTACCATCTCCTTAGGGTGGTCACTGGCTCCATGCTGTTTCCATTTGGAGAGGTCATAGTTTCCTATGTTTTTGTATGAACGCTAAGTTATTTATTCCAGTCTTTGTGTCTGGCTTCGTTTGGGTTTTCAGGAGTATGCCTGTCTAAAGGTTATGCACGAATTTGAGTTCCCTTACTGAGATTACTTCCTCTTTTTTGGCACTAGATGGTGCTGTAAGCCCAGGTTTGCTGCAGCTCTTGCAAAGACGGGATTACTGCCCATCCCCGATTTGGGGGAGGTCCAAACTGGATATCCTGGTTCGGTGGGACATCTGGTTAGGATTTTGTGTCCAGAGGAGCCATGGAGTGTGCCTCCTACAGCTGAACAGTCTCTTTCATTTGGTGTCTTCTTTGGCTTAGATGAAGAGCAGCCAATGTGTTTTGCATGCTGGGGTTGCTTGCCCCACCTCCATCCTTTGTCTCTAGCTGCCCTCAGGATTTATAACCCTAGAGGCAATCACACTGCTTCCCAGGGATTAAGGCAGGAATGATTTTTCTGCAAAGGAACCCAAGAAGTGGGAAAGCTGGCTCTTAACCTAGATCTCACTTTTTCCGAGGTACATACCGTCAGTCTAGCGGAACATTTCTGCATCGTGCCTGGCAGCTTGGGAACGGGATGTTGCAGTTATCTTTGTTATCTTCTGCTTGCAGTTGTTCTCTTCTGTGTGCTCACTCGGATCCTCACAGCCTCTGTTTTGAGTTCTGGGATATTCCTGGTGATAAGCCAGTCACTGAATAGCTGTTTTTGGTTTTCTCTGGGGGAGAGTGAAGCCAGATTACTTCTATCCACCATTTTGGTGATATCACTCTAATTATGTCTTTATTTATTTATTTTTAATTTTTTAAATAAAGCCCTTGTGTGCTGGGGCATCAATGATGGTCACATAATACTTATTGGTCTCAGGTTTCTTCAGGAGATATCAATGGTGATATTCCATATATGTTCAGTTTACAGTTATCCAAGACCCAAGCATACTCAAATGAGTCCTTTCCCAACTCAGCAGCCTCTTTCTGAAATTTTTCAACAGTTCTTTTGTTGATCACATCACATTTATAGATCAGATGACCAGCAGTGTTGCACTTTCCTGAATCTACATGTCCAATGTTGGTGATAGTGACGTGAATCTTTTCCTTTACCAATTTTGGGTTAGATTTAGCAGTGGTTTTTGTGACACCTGTGTTATGACAGTAAACCGACTGTGAATAAAGCAATTCTATATATCTTAACGCTCATAAAACATTTGACCATGTTTTATGATACTTATTTACATTTATCCACACATTTAACTTTCCTCGCTCTTTATTCCATCTTGCCTCTCACACCTTCCATTCTGTATCACTTTTATATTGTCTCAAGTGTCACATTAGAATATGTTTAGTGGATGTTTGCTAGTGGTGAAGTTTCTCTGTTTATGCTTGTCTGAAATGTACTTCTTTCACCTTTATTCTTTAATCAAAATTTTTTTAGAATCTAATTTTTATTAAGTCAGAGCAAGTGAAGTAGCAGCAAAAGTGTCATCATACAACCTAGCGTTGACCCTAAAGTGCATCCATTTGATGACAATGCTCTTCATTTCTGTCTTCAGCATCCATTTTAATTGCATCCTTTGGATATAATGCATGTCTCATTCTCATGTAAGAGCTGCTCCTGTGTTGCCAGCCTATCCCAGGGCTCTCTATTACTGAAGCACTCGGCCCATGGCCTTCTAATATTTAGCAACTGCCACAGCTCTTGACAAGCCAAATCACTGTTTATAGTATCTCATCAAGGAGTGATGACCCACTCTGGCATCAGAAGGCAGAATCAGTTCCATGCTTTCATCATCATATTCTAAGTCCTTTCCTGAGAACAACTCCTCAGCCTCATTAGGGTCCTCCCCTTCCTTGTGATCTAGGTAGCTAATCCTAAAATTACAGAAGTCTGCAAATTCCAAAGTGGCATCACCATCTGTAAAAAGCTTACAGTAGCTTTGATCATATAGGACTGTACAGCTTCTGTTGAGTAGAAGGACTTCCCTTTCTCATTGCACCACAAGCAAATCTTCTCAATACAAATTTTTTCTCCCAAGTAATTAATGAGTCCCTTAAGGTCTGAAAGATATTCTATATCAGTAATAAAGACGCAGTAGACTTTGACCATATAAGCCCAATTCTTCATGAGTGAGCTTGAATATTGGGGACAAAATAAGCCATCTATTACAGAGATGGCACCAAAGGGTGGGCATTCCCCAGCCTTTCTTTTTTACTGTCTATTCCCCAGGTGTGCACTATTCACTGAGTCTCCGAATGAGTGGCCGTATGAAATGCACTCCCGAGTACTCCATCCTGCTGTTTCTCATCAGCCATTGCTTCAGTATCCTCACATTATAATTCTTCATCAGAATCATTATCTTCCCAATCATCTTCATCCAGCTCCTCTTCCTCCTCACTGTCTTCCTCCTGCTGCTTTGCCGCCTTCTTCACCCACTGTTCAAACCACTGGAGCTGGGGCAGTTTCTCAGTCAGGTTTCTGTTTATGGGTTACACGGCTACCAGCAGCCATGGCCATGGAACTCCTGGACTCCTCTGCAGGTGCTGGGGGCTCCTTCTTGGAGACATGGGTGGCAGAGCCTTGATGGCCTGCTGGATGACTGCATTTCTGGCATCCTTGTCCACACTGTCCACGTGCAGTCCTTTCTCCAAGTTCTTTTCATTCATCATCTCCACTTTCCTATTCACAGCCTGCATGGTCTTCTTCTGTAGTTCAACATGCTGCTAGGACTTGAAGCAGTTTTTGTAGGTGTTGAAAAAGGCAAATTTCTTACTGCAAATGGTGCAGGAGGTGGTCAAGTGTTTGCTCTCCTGCTCCACCACAGTCTGCTGCACCTGCACTCACTCCTGGAAGCCCTCAGCAGTGACTAGGATCATTATGGCCACATTTTGCCACAGGTTGTAGCGGTGCCAACCCATCTTATACTGGGCCTGCTGTATGTCTGTGTTGCAGAATGCCACCTGACAAGTTATGTGCGTTTATATCACCATCGCCAGGTGAGAAATAGAGGCAAGCCAAAACCTAGTGATCGGCACCCTGGCCCCAGGAGACCCTCAGACTTCACTCACCACAGCAGCCGCTATGAGCCACACAGCACACTGATTTCTCGATTCTCACTCCAGACTTTTTTTTTTTTTTTTGAGACGGAGTTTCGCTCTTGTTG
>PVKV010006141.1:22618-108008 GCA_004027835.1 Alouatta palliata
GCAATTCTCCTGCCTCAGCCTCCCGAGTAGCTGGGACTACAGGCACGTGCCACCATGCCCAGCTAATTTTTGTATTTTTAGTAGAGACGGGGTTTCACCATGTTGACCAGGATGGTCTCGATCTCTTGACCTCGTGATCCACCCGCCTCGGCCTCCCAAAGTGCTGGGATTACAGGCATGAGCCACCGCGCCCGGCCCAGACTTTTAATGGGTATAGAATTCTGCTTTGGCAGTTATTTTATTTCAATGCCTTCTAGATACCATTTCTTCATCTTCTATCTTTATCGATTTTGTTTAGCTTTTCAGAAACCACTCTTTGTTTCATTGCTCTTTTCTATGTTTTTACTGTTGATTTCATTTATTCCTGCTCTAATCTTTGTTATTTCCTTCCTTCTGCTAACTTTGCACTCTGTGTGTCCTTTTCTTCTAGTTCCTTGAGGTATAACATTAGATTGTTTATTTGAGATCTTTCTCTTTTCTTGGTGTAGGCATTGATTACTATAAACCCATTTTTTAGAACTGCTTTTGCTGCACCCTGTAAGTTTTGGTATACTGTGTTTCCATTTTCCTTTGCTTCCATATTTTTTAAATGTTCCTTTTAATTTCTCCTTTGACCCAATAGTTGCTCAGAAGCATATTGTTTAATTTGCATGTATTTGTAAATTTTCCTTAATTCCTCCTGGTATTGACTTCTAGTTCCATACTATTGTTGTCAGAAAAGGTACTTGATATTATTTTGATCTTCTTAAATGTGTTAAGACTTGTTTTGTGGCCAAACGTATGATCAATTCTAGAAGATGTTCCATGCGCAGTTGGGAAGAATGTGTATTCTACTGCTGTTGGGTGGAATATTCTGTATATGTCTGTTAGGTCCATTTGGTCTAAAGTGTAGTTCCAGTCCAGTGGTTCCTTATTAATCTTCTATCTGGATAATCTATTGTTGAAAGGGAAGTATTGAAATCCTCTAATATTATTGTGTTGGAGTCTATGTCTCCCTTCAGATGTCTTTTTTTTTTTTTTTTTTTTTTTTTTTGAGACAGTATCACTTTGTTGCCAGGTGCCAGGCTGGAGTGCAGTGGTGCGATCTCGGCTCACTGCAACCTCCGCCTCCCTGGTTCCAGCAATTCTCCTGCCTCAGCCTCCCGAGTAGCTGAGACTACAGGTGTGAGCCACCATGTCCAGCCCCCTTCAGATGTCTTAATGTTTGTTTTATATATTTAGATGCTCTGATGTTTGGTGTATATATATTTATAATTGTTATATTCTCTGAATTAATTGACCCCTTTATCACTAAATAATGACCGTCTTTGTCTCTTTTTACAGTTTTGGCCTAAGAGGTTTTTTTTCTTTTTTTTTGGCGATTGCCTCTGTCTGTTTTTGGTGGCCCCCTGGAGATTAGAATTTACCACATGCTGTCAGTACCCTGAGACCAGTAAAGTAGAAGGAGGACCCTTTAGATGTAGCTAGAAAGGCTGGGGCATTAGATACGTATTCCAGTTCCTTCTACCCTCATGGTGAAGCTGAGTGCAGGTGTTTATCTCCAACTCTCTGTACTAAGCTGGAGAGAAAATCTGTGGCAAATGCCTGTACTCATATTCATGCTGTACCTTTTGAACCTGGGGAGACGGCCGCTGGAATTTAGTCCATTGTATGTTCACCTCTTTGTTTTCTGTGACCTATGGCCACTGGGGAACACAAAGCCCCACTGAATTGCAGAGCTAGGTTGTATAGGAGACAGTCTTTTGGGTGGAAGCTATAGAAGTTGTGCTTCGTGCGTGAACAAACTTCTTCCAGGTAGAATGAGTAGACCTTGATTTATTACTGGGGTGAGCCAGAGGAAAGGCTCAGGAATTGCTGAGTTTCTGCTCACGCTGCCTGAGGGCTACTGTTTTTCTGCCCTTTTAGCTCCCTGATGCAATTTCATTAGCTCAAGAGGAGGGGAATTATACTGTACTCCTTGAATGACAGAGTGGCAAGGTCATATTATACAAGAGCCATGTAGGACAGGCTTTATTGCCACATCAGTTTTTGGAAAATACAGTTAACCATAGTCTCTCATTATATCTTTTGTATTTTCCACTTAAACCCTACATGCTGCATTCCATAGTATTTCTTTTTGACTTACCTGCCAATCCACCAATTCTTTCTACATGTTTTAACAATGGTATCTGTCTGATTATTCCAAGATCTTAGGTCTGTGAGTTTATTTTGGTTCTCTGTTGTTTCTGTTGTGTCTTGCTTATTTTTTCTTATTTCTTTTGGTACCTAATATCTTTCTGTTCTGGGTATTGTATTTGAAATATTTATGAAAATAATTTGAGGCCTAGAGAGTTGTTCTCTAGAGTAGTTTTATGTTTTCTTCTGCCAGATGCCTGGGAGCACTGCCAACCTAAAACTGGCTTAAATTATGATTAAGAATAGAGGTTTCAAATACCACATGTTCTCACTTATAAGTGGGAGCTAAATGATGAAAACACATGGACATATAGAGGGGAACAACACACATTGTGGCCTGTTGGAAGCTGGAGGGTGCAAGGAGGGAGAGGATTAGGAAAAATAACTAATGGGCACTAGGCTTAATAACCTGGGTAATGAAATACTCTGTTCAACAAACTCCTATGACATAGTTTACCTATGTAAGAAACCTGCACTTGTACCCCTGAACTTAAAATAAAAGTTAGAAAAAAATTCCCAGATCCTAGCAACTTTCCTGATCCATATGTTCCATTTCGGGAAAATTCAGATCACTTTATAGTGCTTGCAGAATATTATAAACTGCCAAAAGACACAAGTTCCCAAACACAGGGAGCATTCTTGCCTCTGAGAATCACAGAATAAAGAAGCTCAGGAAGCATTCTTCCAGCCCTGCTGTATCAGACAACTACTGTCCAGATCATCAGCCCTGCAACTCAATCTGAGGGTTTGACACCCCTTTAGAGAGAGCCAGAAAAACCTGGAGAGGCCAGAAGGGCAAGTAAACTGAAAAAAGGTCCAGTGAGCAAGAGTTGAAGGAATAGGAGCTATTTTGCTGGGACAGAAGAGTTATCTAATATAAAAATATTTGAAAAGATGTTATGTGGAGGAGAAATTGGGTCTATACTGTGTCGGATCAGGGTGGGGGGAAGTCCAGGGATCCACAATTAGCACAATCTGAAAAATTGAGTGAGCTGTTTTGGAAAGTCACTGTTGTGGCTGGAATAACCACAAACAAAAAAAGAATAGAGGTTTAATGGACAACACAGATGATAGAAAACTGGACTGAAAGTTAATGGAGTGAAAGTTAATTGATTCACCATTATCTAGAGGATATTTCTGTTTAGGGACTGATAAGGTTTGGCTGTGTCCTCACTCAAATCTCATCTTGATTTGTAACTCCCACAATTACCATGTGTCTTGGGAGGTACCTACTGGGAGGTAATTGAATCATGGGGGCAGGTCTTTCCTGTGCTGTTCTCATGATAGTGAATAAGTCTCATAAGGTCCGATGGTTTTATAAGGGAGACTTTCTCTGCACAAGCTCTCTCCTTGCCTGCTGCCATCCATATAAGATGTGATTTGCTCCTCCTTGCCTTCCAGCATGATTGTGAGGCCTCCCCAGCCAGGTGGAACTGTAAGTTCATTAAACCTCTTTCTCTTGTAAATTGCCCAGTTTTGGCTATGTCTTTATCAGCAGCATGAAAACGGACTAATACAGGGACCAAGCTTAAAGTTAGAGTAGTCTACATCTATTTTTATTTCCTTGCTTACCTGATTAAATGCTATTTGAATGCTACCTACATGCTTAGGACTCCTAAATTTATATCTTTAGCACAGACCTCTTCCTTAACTCTCCAGACTCATATATCAAGCTGCCTACTAAACATCTCAATTTGGATATCTAATTGGCATCTCAACCCTCATATCTAAAATACAGAGCCTTCAGTGTTTCCTCAAATAAATCTGTTCTACCTCAAGCCTTCCATATCTCAGTAAACGACATCATCATTCACCTACTTGCTCAGGACAAAACTTAAAAATGTTCTTTACATCTTCTCTCGTCATTCTCCCCATACTCAATTAACAGTCAATTTTGTATGCTTATCTTAAATTATACCCAGCATCCTTCCATTTCTTTCCATTTCTGCCACCACCACACTGGTCTAAATTGTCTTCTTTTATCTGTGTGACTGCAAGCATCTTAACTGGTATCTCTGCTCCCATTCTTGCCCATGGATGCTGTGTGACACAATTCCATGTAATAGGTCTTATAGAGTTTGGACATAAATGGGAGACCTGCTTTTGTCTCCCTACATTTATCATTTACTAATTCATTCAACGTACATTTATTTGAACATCTATCATATGCCAGCCCATTCAAAGTTCTGGGGACACACTATTGAACAATACCTCCAAAGTTTGTGCTCTTAATGAACTTAACTTCTAGTCAGAGAAGATAGACAATAAATTTAAAAAAATATAATATTTCAGGTGCTGGTAAGTGCATTGACAAAAACGATGGGAGAAATATTTATATACATAAAATGAAATTTGAGCAGCATCCTGAAGGAAGTAAGAAAACTAGCATTAGAGTATTAGGGGACATAATTTTAAACAGAGAGAACAGAAACTGTAATGGTCTAGAGACAAGAGCAAGGTCTAGAGAAGAACAAGGAGGCCAGTGTGGTTGAGGCAGGATTAACAGGAGACAACTGTAACAGATGAGGGCAGAGAGGTTGCAGAGGGTCAGATTTCATAGGGTCTTCAAGGCCATGGTGAAGGCTTTGGAATTTACTGAGTGAGATGAAATTCCACTGAAGGATTTGAAGCAGAGAACAGTGATCAGAATCGCTATTTGAAAAATTACTTTAGTTGCAGTATTGGGAAAAGACTATATGAGGGTAAGATTGGAATCAGGAAGACTTTGTATCAACTCTCATCTGAATTATTGCAACAGCTTCTTACAATAATTCAGATGAGAGTTGATGATAGTTTAGATCTGGATGGTAGTCACTGAGGAATAGAGAAGAGACTGGGCTGTGTGTGTGTGTGTGTGTGTGTGTGTGATTTATAGACGATTTTATTATTTTAATACCATTTTATTATTACAGAAGCAGTGCATATGCAGTGTAGATAATTTGAAAATATAGGCAAATAACATTCAAAAAAGAAAAGCATCACTTTTATAACATCTGGAGTGACATTGTTTCCTCTCTTGTCTTGTAACCTGCTTTCCCTGGTCAATTATCTTCATTGTCCCATTTAAGTATATTTTCATTTTATTCAATACTAAGTCCATAATCAACCCTGATTATTTTTTGAAATTATAGCCAACAGGATCTGATATGGTTTTTCTGTGTCCCCACCCAAATCTTATTCTTGAATTCCCATGTGTTGTGGGAGGGACCTGGTGGGAGGTAATTGAATCATGGGGGCAGGTCTTTCCCGTGCTGTTCTTGTGCTAGTGAATAAGTCTCATGAGAGCTGGACGGTTTTAAAAAGAGGAGTTCTCAGCCAGGTGCTGTGGCTCATGCCTGTAATTCCAGCACTTTGGGAGGCTGAGGCAGGTGGATTACAAGGTCAGGAGTTTGAGAACAGCCTGGCCAATATGGTGAAACCCCATCTCTACTAAAAATACAAAAAATACTGGTGTGGTGGCACATGCCTGTCATCCCAGCTCTTCAGGAGGCTGAGGCAGGAGAATCACTTGAACCTGGGAGGTAGAAGATGTACTGAGCCAAGATCATACCACTGACGCTAGCCTGGGCAACAGAGTGAGACTCCGTCTCAAAAAAAAAAAAAAAAAAAAGAGGAATTTTCCTGCAGAAGCTCCTTCTCTTTGCCTGCTGCCATCCGTGTAAGACATGACTTGCTCCTCCTTGCCTTCGACCATGATTGTGAGGCCTCCCCATCCACGTGAAGTGGTAAGTCCATAAAACCTCTTTCTTTTGTAACTTGCCTAGTCTCAGGTATATATCTTTATCAGCAGCCTGAGAACATACTGATACAGTAAGTTGGTACCAGTAGAGTGGGGTGCTGCTGAAAAGATACCTGAAAATCTGAAAGTGACTTTGGAACTGGGTAACAGGCAGAGGATGGAACAGTTTGGAGGCCTCAGAAGAAGGGAGGAAAATGTGGGAAAGTTTGGAACTTCCTAGAGACTTGTTGAATGGCTTTGATCAAAATGCTGATAATGATAATGACAATGAAATCCAGGCTGAGGTAGTCTCAGATAGAGATAAGGAACTTGTTGGGAACTGGAGCAAAGGTAACTCTTGTTATGTTTTAGCAAAGAGACTGGCAGCATTTTGCCCCTGTCCTAGAGATTTGTGGAACTTCAAATTTGAAAGAGATGATTTAGGGTATCTGGCAGAAGAAATTTCTAAGCAGCAAACTATTCGATATGTGACTTGGGTGCTGTTAAGGGCATTCAGTTTTATAAGGGAAGCAGAGGATAAAGGTTTGGAAAATTTGCAGCCTGACAATGCTATAGAAGAGAAAATCCCATTTTCTGAGGAGAAATTCAAGCCAGCTGCAGATATTTGCATAACTAATAAGGAGCCAAATTTAATCCCCAAAGCAACGGGGAAAATGACTCCAGGGCTTGTCAGAGGTCTTCACAGCAGCCCCTCCCATCACAGACCCAGAGGCCTAGAAGAAAAAAGTTGTTTCATGGGCCAGGCCCAGGGTCCTTGTACTGTGTGCAACTTAGGGACTTGGTACCCTGTATCCCAGCCATTACAGCCACATGATGTTGAGCCTGCCAGTGCACAGAAGTCAAGAATTGGAGTTTGGGAACTTCTGCCTAGATTTCAGAAGATGTATGAAATGCCTGGATGCCTAGGCAGAGGTTTGCTGTAGGGGTGGGCCCTCATGGAGAACCTCTGCTAGGGCAGTGCAGAAGGGAAATGTGGGCTCAGAGTGCTCACACAGAGTCCCTACTGGAGCACCACCTAGTGAAGCTGTGAGAAGAAGGCCACTGTCCTCCAGACCCGAGAATGGTAGATCCACTGAAAGCTTGAACTGGCTTTTGGAAAAGCCACAGATAATGCCAGCCCATGAAGGCAGCCAGGAGGGAGGCTGTACCCTGCAAAGTCACAGAGGTGGAGCTACCCAAGACCATGGAAACCCACCTCTTGCATCAGCATGACCCAGATGCAAGACATGGAGTCAAAGAAGATCATTTTATTTATTTATTTATTTATTTGTTTGTTTGTTTTTATTTTGACGGAGTCTCACACTGTCACCCGGGCTGCAGTGCAATGGCACAATTTCTGCTCACTGCAATTTCCGCCTTCTGGGTTCAAGTGATTCTCCTGCTTCAACCTGCTGAGTAGCTGGGATTCCAGGCATGAGTCACCACACCCGGCTAATTATTTGTATTTTTAGTAGAGAGGGGGTCTCACTGTCTTGGTCAGACTGGTCTCGAACTCCTGACCTCGTGATCCACACTCCTTAGCCTCCAAAAGTGCTCAGATTACAGGTGTGAGCCACTGCACCCGGCCATTTTAGATATTTAACATTTGACTGCCCCGTAGAATTTCGAACTTGCATGGGGCCTGTAGCCCTTTTGTTTTGGCCAATTTCTCCTATTTGGAATGGCTGTATTTATCCCATTCCTATACCTTATTGTATCTAGGAAGTAACGATCTTGCTTTTGATTTTACATGCTTAAAGGTGGAAGGGACTTGCCCTGTCGCAGATGAGATGTTGGACTGTGGACTTTTGAGTTAATATTGAAATGAGTTATGACTTTGAGGGACTGTTGGGAAGGCATGATTGGTTTTGAAATGTGAGGACATGAGATTTGGGCGGGGCCAGGGGCAGAATGATATGGTTTGGCTGTGTCCCCACCCAAATCCCATCTTGAATTCCTGTGTGTTGTGGGAGGGACCTGATGGGAGGTAACTGAATTATGGCAGCAGGTCCTTCCCTTGCTGTTCTCATGATAGTGAATAAGTCTCACGAGATCTGATGCTTTTAAAAAGAGGTGTTTCCCTGCACAAGCTCACTCTCTTTGCCTGCTGCCATCCACGTAAGACGTGACTTGCTCCTCCTTGCCTTCTGCCATGATTGTGAGATGTCCCCAGCCATGTGGAACTGTGTGTCCATTAAACCTCTTTCTCTTGTAAATTGCCCAGTCTCAGGTATGTCTTTATCAACAGTGTGAAAACAGACTATAGCAGGATCCTTTACAGATTAGATGTTAATGTAAGAGAAAAGAGTTGGAAAAGTTCAAGGTCTTTGGACTGAAATAACTGAAATAGGGAATGGTTTTACTTATTTAGTTTTTTGAGACCAAGTCTCACTCTGTCACCCAGGCTGGAGTGCAGTGAGGCCATCTCAGCTCACTGCAACCTCCACCTCCCTGGTTCAAGGGATTCTTGTGCCTCAGCCTCCTGAGTAGCTGGGACTACAGTTGTGCACCACCATGCCTGGCTAATTTTTGTGTTTTTAATAGAGATGAGGTTTTGCCATGTTGCCAAGGCTGGTCTTGAACTCCTGGGCTCAACCAATCCACCTGCCTCAGCTTCCCCAAGTGCTAGGATTATAGGCGTGAGCCACCATGCCTGGCCAGGAATGGTTTTTGATTGCCATGGAGAAGGCTGGGCAATCAGCAGGTTTTGGGAAGGGGCAGGAATTAAGAGTCTAATTGTGTACATGTTAAGGTAGGGAGTTGATATGTAAATTTTGACTTGAGGAGAGAGATCTGAGAATATCTCCATATATTCAACTGGAATTATCTGCAGATTGATAGTACTTAAAATCATGAGGCTAAACAATGTTGTCACAGAGTGAGTATAAATAGAATAAAGGAGAAGTTGGAGAACTAATGCCTGGATCACTCTAACTTTTAAAGATTAGGGGGATGAAGAAGGACTCACAAAGGTGACAAAGATTGATAATAAGTTTAGTAGAAAAGTGAACAAAAGTCATGTTAGAGAAACCAAGTAAGAACATGTATCAAGGATGGAGTAATCACCTGTCAAATACTACTGAGAGTTCAACTAAGATGAGGACTAGGAATTCATAATGTAAAAATGAACAATGACCTTGAAAATGTAGTTCTTATAAAATAATAAAGATAAAAACTTCTTTGGTCTCTGTAAAAATAGGGGAAGAAATAAGAGCATAATTGATGTTGATGAGATTAATCCAGTGGAGAGATGAATTGATGATGCAAGAGCTAAAAAGAGAAATTGCTGGAGCAACATTTTTTATGAAGGGAGAAGAGATGGGAATCAAGTACAGAACTGGAGAGGTTGGCTTTAGGAGCACAGACATTCTATTTATTGCCATAAATGTGAAGGCAGAGTATATGGGTACAGATGTCAGTAATGTGATGTTGAGAATCTGTGGGGGTTCATAGCACAGCATCAGTTACGAGTGAAAATGGGCATTGGCAAATGGAAAAAGGTGTTTGAGATTTAAGGAAAAGACAGAAAATCTAAGAGTGAGGTCCAGGAGAATGAGAAAGTCAGTGGACAAGGGAAATATTCTTGAGCTAGAAAGCAAGGTGGAAAAGTGACAAGTCATGTTGGTCCCTTCTTGTTCCTCAAACATGCTCTGTCTGGAAAGGCCTTCTCTCAGAGCTCCATCAGCTGGCTTCCTATCATCATTTGGGCCTCAAGTCCTCAAAGATTATTTCTCTGACCACCACAGCTAATGTAACACTCTACCATATTACCCTATCATATTACTGTCTCTACCATATTATTCTATTCTATCTTCTGAATCATACCATCGAGATTGCCTTATTTAGTTTTGTACTAACTCATCTCTTGCTCTTTCCAATAGAATATAAGCTCCTTCTATGCGGCACTCCAATGTGCTACTTGATGCTCAACTTCCCTCTACTCTCCTAAACATAAAATTCTCCTGCTTTGCCCTCTGGATCGACAGTATCATGAAAACCAGTCCTCCCCAAATCCTCAACCCCTTTACCACGAACTCAGTTCTTCCTGCTGCCTCTCTTAAAGTTCTCTGATGAGACTAAGGTTTTCCCTGCAGCTCATAAGGTTGATAGGTGAGGTTGACTTTATTCCTGCTCCCCACTGCTCTTTCTTGACCCTGATTCCTCTACCATCTTGTAAACCTCTCTTCTCTCTATCTCACCAGAGTAAGAGTTTCAAGCCACCTTGATTTTTCATCCTCTCTCATTGTTGGTGTCATCATCTGGTAAAGTCAAATGTCACAAGAGCAGAGCAAAGGAGTAAGCAATGAATTCATACCTGTTTCTTAGAACATGCAGGGAGCTACTCATCCCATAATCCCAGAGCCGCTCCACTGCAGCAATAAAATAGTGTCGTGTTTTCTTTTGAAAGTTGCGGGGGCTCTGATTTTCATCCTCACCATAAATGTCAAAATCTTCCTTCTTCATTTCAATTGAGATGGTATCATCATAGTCAATTTCCTCTTGATCTGACTGAAGAGTAGTAAGAATTATTTCCCTTTGATGGCGTTTCAAGACTGGCGGGTTTTGAGAGCACAGCCTTTCAGTCGCCCCTTGCTTTGCCCACATGACTTCTATTTGCGGCTTATTTTGTCCCTCATTTATTGCTGCTATTGCATGATTGCTTTCACAAGGGTTCAGGGAGAAAATGGTACCCTTTTTCTTAAAAGCCGTGTTTTCTGGTGACTTCTCTTGAGATTTCCACTCTTCTTTTGATATTTGAGTACCATAGTAGTTATCCCAAGCAAGAGGACCCAATAACTTGGAGGGAGTCTTTGCAGAGCTTTCTGTTGCTCCTCTGAGAAAGGGAATTTTTCCAGGTCTGTTTGCTTCATTCCACTTAATCGCTCCTTCTGTTTCCTGAAGAAACCTCCTTTCCACGAGATCTAGATGGCCAGGAGACCTATTAGTAGTTTCTGCAGGCAAAAGGTCCTTCTGATAAATGTGAACTTTCGGAAGCAATTCAACTTTGCCAGATGTTTCGGGCAAGACTGGTTTCAAGAGAATACTGTTCTCAAGTTTCTTGTACATGACTGAATTTGTGGCACTTGTCCCCAGGGAGCCAGCCTCTCTTTCATCACCAATCATCTCCAAGGTTAGAATGGCTAAAGAAAGGTTATTTTCTTTGGCTCCTTGTAAGAAATGACTGCTTTCTTGGACCCCAGAATCTTTCTTTCTATAAGATGGTGCTAGAAGATGAGAAGAGTTGTTTTGGAATGGGACCCTGGTCAGATCCATAGGACTAATAGATGGAAATGATGATACCTTTGCAATGGGTAACGTAGATCTATTTGCTTGAGTGATGCTATGATTCCTCGTAAGACAGTCTGATAAGGGAGATTGAGTAATGGCCCCTTTCTCCTTTTCATTGACATCTATCTTTGTGAGTGTGCTCGGGGTCAAATGTTTCATGTTTTCAGACCATTGGGTTGAGGTGTCATTCACAATTAGCCCCTTTTCAAGTTCTGTTTCTTCTAGTGGGAGTCTGAATTGTTTCAAAGCTCTCTTACCATGTTGAGTGACAACATTCTGCTGGCTTGGATTAGGAGATAGCCTTGTGGTGTGTGGAGATTTCTCTACCATTTGCTTGGTTTGATTTCCCAAGACTTCCAAGTTTTCTTCCTCTCCTTTTTTTGAGAAATGAGCTGTGTGTTTCTTTGTTCTATTTGTTGAATCATTTAATGATCTAAAATCTTGAAGTACTGGAGCATATGCCCCCTCATATGAACCTTCTACATGTTGTCTATTGCTCAGTAAGAAAAGGTTCTTCATGAAATTCTTAGTGCCAGTCACTGTATGTATCTGAGGCAAAACTACATCCTCTTGGATTAATGTTTCCTTCCTTTCTATTTCTTCCTGAATATTTTTTTCTTGATTGTGTGTATTATTTTCATGTAAATTATCCAAGTTAGTAAGATATAGGTTTCTGCTGCTTGGAAAAATCATCTCTTTGAGTCCTGTGTCCTTTGTAAATTCGTCCTTTCCTACTACCACTTCATTTTTCTCAGACAAAAAATTCTGACCTTCTGAAGATTTTTCTGGTCCTAAGGATACTAATTGCTTTGGACTAGGGCCTTGCCCAGAGTTCAGGGAGTTATTTCCATGACTCCTTTGTATCCAATTTGCTGATTCTGACAAGAATAGCATTTTAAAGAACGACATATTTGGATTTTCTGCATCTGGTGGCATGGGGCCCTCTTTTTTTTGGTGGACCATTTCCATGTTTTTTGATGAAGTAGTTTCATTTGACATATGATTTAGACTCAAAGCTGTAGTATTTTTGTCTGTAAGCATTCTGTCATGAATCAAAGGTGTCACTTTTTGAAATTCAGTATCACTTTCTAATGTATTTTGCCAGACTGATGTACTATTTTCAATTAATAATGTTGGGCCATCAGTGTGAGTCTTTCCATTAGTTGCTGAATTATTGGAAGATTCTTTTGTCTTTAACAAAGAGATACTAACTTTGAATAAGGCATTATCTTTAGTCAACAAAGCAGGTCCATGAGCTCTTTTCTCTTTTAATAACCTACCAGTCTCTGTTGATGATACATTTTTTCCCAATGAGCTTTCTTGGTTATGCATTAAACCTGATTCTAACAACTTTGAATCATTATTTTCTTCACTCAAGCTCAGAGGTACACCAGACTCAGTAATGGGAGATGACTTTTTGCCAAATAGAGTGGTGTCTAATTGACTATCAGAATGAACTGGCACATTTTGGGATCCTAAGGAACTTGTATTATCAGAACCTACTGCCAAATTGTCTGATGGAATTGTTGAAGTCAGATTATTTGATGAACTAGAAATTTTAAAATCTAGTTTCTTCAGCTCTGTGGCCATAGTTGTCCCCAGTTTCTCATTTAATCTTAACTGGAGGTCTGGCTCTGGGGTAAATACCATGTCCCCACTGTGATGGAGCTGTGGCCTGAGGTGTGTCATTTCAGATGGGCTGTCATTACTGTCTATTGCGCCAGGTGATGGATCATCAGAAAAAGTCTCATATTTGGCTTCTTGGAGATCAGGTAAGGATAGCCCATGTGGAGTAGGACTCTGTCGCAAGAGCATCAGCAAATTACTAGAGGAGACATTTTGTACTTTAGGCATATGTGTTCTGTGTCCAAACCAAGGGTCAGTCTTCTTTATGTCATTTTCTGGAATTCTGGTGGCATTAAATTGCTTTTGCCTAGTGCTAGGGTGTCTTGAATTCTGGGAGAAGCTTCTTGGTTCAATGCCATTGTTTTCACTCAGCAAGTATGTTGAAATATCTTCATAAGTGTCCTCATAATAATCACCAGTGTTCTTGTCACAACTAGAAACCTTCAGTAAGGCGGTCATGCCTCTGTTCCGAAAGTCTGAGTTGTGGCACCCCAGAATCCACAGGCCTAGATATGAGGAAGAATAAGACTCTGGGTTACTTATAATAAAACTTCTAAGAAAGTTCTGTTAGAGGGTCTCTCCCATTCCCAGATAAATGAAAAAATACTAGTCAGTGTTATTATATCACAGGTCATTGGGTTAAATCCCTGGAACATGTAATATAAAAGTGGTTTTTGCATTGCTGCTGTTGTGCTATGCCTGTTTGTGACCATAAGAAAGGACTGTGATATGGCTAGCAACGTGCAGAAAGCAGAAACTGGACCCCTACCTGTCACCTTACACTAAAATTAACTCCAGATGGATCAAAGATTTAAACAAAAAAATGAACACCATAAAAACACCAGAAGAAAATGTAGGCAAAACCATCCAGGACATAGGCGTAGGCAAGGACTTCATGACTAAAACACCAAAAGTAATGGCAATAAAAGCCAGGATAGACAAATGGGATCTAATTAAACTCCAGAGCTTCTGTACAGCAAAAGAAACCATCATTAGAGCGAATTGGCAACCAACAGAATGGGAAAAAATTTTTGCAATCTACACATCTGACAAAGGGCTAATATCCAGAACCTAAAAGGAACTAAAACATATATACAAGAAAAAAACAAGCAACCCCATTCAAAAGTGGGTGAAGGATATGAACAGACACTTTTCAAAAGAAGACATATATGAGGCCAATAAACATATGAAAAAATGTTCATCATTACTGGTCATTAGAGAAATGCAAATCAAAACCACACTGAGATATCATCTCACGCCAGTTAGAATGGCGATTATTAAAAAATCTGGAGACAACAGATGCTGGAGAGGATGTGGAGAAATAGGAACACTCTTACACAGTTGGTGGGAGTGTAAATTAGTTCAACCATTGTGGAAGACAGTGTGGCGATTTCTCAAGGATCTAGAAATAGAAATTCCATTTGACCCAGCAATCCCATTACTGGGTATATATCCAAAGAACTATAAATTGTTCTATTATAAAGACACATGCACACGTATGTTCATTGCAGCCCTGTGTACAATAGCAAAGACCTGGAACCAACCCAAATGCCCATCGATGATAGACTGGACAAAGAAAATGTGGTACATATACACCATGGAATACTACGCAGCCATAAAAAACAATGAGTTCGTGTCCTTTGTAGGGACTTGGATGAATCTGGAAACCATCATTCTTAGCAAACTAACACAAGAACAGAAAGCCAAACATCTTATGTTCTCACTCATAGGTGGGTGTTGAACAATGAGAACACATGGACTCAGGGAAAGGAACATCACACACTGGGGGCAGTTGAGGGGGTGGGGAGAGACAGTGGGGGGGTGGGGAGAGAGGGGAGGGTGGGGAGGGATAACATGGGGAGAAATGCCAGATATAGTATGCACCTAAAGTAAAATAAATTAATAATAAAAAAAGAAAAGACTGTGATAAAAATGAATAGATATTGGGATTAAAATGGGGAAATATAATTAATATATACAATAGTGGAGGGTCTTAATAATCACAAAGAACTCTCTGAAGATGACAGTAATTTAATTCAGGAAAGTATTTATATTAGGTAGATGTTATTGCTATATCACATAGTGGCACAGGTTCCTCTTGAACCCATCAGATTGCCTGGATTCAAATCCCAGTTTTACCATTTACCAGCTGTGTGACTCTGAGAAAGTCACTTAAGCTTTCTGAATAATAGGTTTCTAATTTGCAAATAAGGCTGATAGTATCTACCCCATAAGATAACACATTGAAATAATATAACACAATACCTAGCATCCACGGTCACCCATTTGCAGAATAAGTAAGCACAAGGAAAGAGCATTTAGGTCTAGGATCCACCTAATATAAAATTCTACCATGGTACTAGCAATATTGATTTCTACCATGATCAAGATTAGCTGAGTGAAGGAATGCAATAAATGATAATAGGCTAATTCCATGGTGATAAAATAGATGCATAAACATAAGAAACAAGATACAACTTTACCAAGCTACCTGTTGGGTATCTCAACAGCCTTATTATTTCACACAGTCTTTGCAGGGAAGATCTTAATTTTATCTAGCTTCTCCTCAAGGGAAGCTGCTCCCAAAAGCCCTGTGAATGGTTACATTCTATGTGTAGCCGAATTATCAATCAAGTGGGAAAGGAGAATAAAAACATTTTCTAACATACAAGGACTCAGAAAATCTACCTCAAATATAACCATTCTCAAGAAGTGATTATGGGATGCTTGCCACCAAAATAAAGGAGTATATCAAACAAGAGTAAGACATGGTATCCAAGAACCTGGTACCTATCCTGAGGGAGGGTAAATAAAAATCCCAAGTTGATAACTGAGCCTCAGGCCTAGAGAGAACCAGCTCAGACTGGAGCAGGAGGATGCATGCCTCCAGGAGGTCGATCTGTAAGCAAAAAGGAATATATCATATGATGGAACTCCTGAAAAAAAGAAGATAATTCAAAGGAAGACATAAGAGAAACAGGAAAACAATTAGAGATTCTGGTTAAACTAGTTACAAAAATTGACTTTTTTTTTTTTTAATTGCCTACAGCACCCGGTATTCCCAGGCGGTCTCCCATCCAAGTACTAACCAGGCCCGATCCTGTTTAGCTTCCGAGATCAGACGAGATCGGGCGCGTTCAGGGTAGGATGGCCGTAGACCAAAAATTGACTTTTACTTACCCTACCCTCTGAGAGGGGCCTGGTATTAGGAATCATGATCAAGTTGGAGTTTAGCTGTATCAATTTGGTTGAAATTTTGCAATGAAAATATCTTTTTGTGACCAACAGTAAATTTAAAACATTATAATGAATTTATAAGTCTCAATTCAAGAGCTTAAAGAAGAGTTGGTTGTTTGATGAAAAAAATCAATAAAATAAATAACTAAACAAAAATTAAGAAATTTCACATATACAAAATTTGAAATAAGAAAAGAATCATAATTATAGACACAAAGAAAATGAAAATAATTTTAATTCCCTTGGAGACACGTCAGCTGCCAATCTCCTCCTCCAGCTTCTTACACAGGTATAAGCTACATGGCCAAGTTTGGGGTCTAGTCAGCGCTACGAATATATAGATCAGTCTCCTGCCTCTGTAATCAAACCAAGGCTTTCAGTGAACTAATTAATTCTGTAAGTTATTATCCAATCTTGGAACTAGTTACTACCAGAGTAACTCAGAGCCAAGTTGATCACATCCTGCACAGACAGTAAATGAAGTAAGAGAAAAGAGGTCACCATAGAAGACATATAAAAGCCAAGCAGAAACTAGATATTGGACTTGGGTTGGTTTATCTTAACCTTTCATCTAGCTGTTGAGTTGAGAAGGGAATTCAACATCAATTAAGTGGACAGAGAGTTACGATAAGAACAAGCCACTTATCATCTCTGCTAGCAAACCTTGATTGGAACATATTTGTACCTTGTTTAAGGGCAAGAGAAAACTGCAATCCATAAAGATACAGAACAGGAAGAAGGAAACAGAAGTCAGGAAACTCAGAGGCAATACCTACTTCTGAAAGTAATCCACTGAAGATTCTAGAGGAAAAGTAAGAAGAAATGTCTTTGAATACTAGAACACAAGACACTATGTCTTTGTGGTTTTAAATTATGGAAGATACATTAACGAGCAAAAAAAATTTTTTTTTAAATGAGCATAGGACATGAACCGACACTTCTCAAATTAGATATGCACGTGGCTCAACATCACTAATCATTTGAGAAATGCAAATGAAAACGACAATTAGATATCATCTCATACCAGTCAGAATGCCTGATATTACAACGTCAAAAAATAATAGATGCTGGTGAGGTTTTGGAGAAAAGGGAACACTTATACACTGCTGGTGGGAATATAAATTAATTCAGCCACTGTGGGAAACAGTGTGGAGATTTCTCAGATAACTTAAAAGAGAACTACCATTTGACCGAGCAACCTCATTACTGGTTATATGCCCAGAGGAGTATAAATCATTCTACCATAAAGACACATGCATGTATATGTTCTTTACAGCACTATTCACCCTACTAGCAAAGACATGGATTCAACCTAAATTCCCATCAATGGTGAACTACATATATTGTGATATATACATATATGTATATATATAGATATATACATATATATATGTACACCATGGAATATTACACAGCCACAAAAAATAAGATCATGTCCTTTACAAAACATGGATGGAGTTGGAGACCATTATCCTAAGTGAATTAATGCAGGAACAGAAAACCAAATACTGCATGATCTTGCTTAGAAGTGAGTGCTAAACACTGAGTACACATGGACACAAAGAAGAGAATAATAGACACTGGGGCCTACTTGAGGGTTGAGGGGTGAGGATGAAAAAACTACTTATTGCGTACTATGCTTATTAACTGAGTGACAAAATAATTTGTACACCAAAACCCCACAAAATGCAATTTACCCATGTATCAAACCTGCACATGTACCCCCTGAAGCCAAAATAAAGTTGGAAAGAAAAAAAGAGAAAGAATGACAGAATTTTCCAAACCTAGAGAAAGATATGAATATCCAGGCACAAGAAGTTCAAAGAACACCAAGAAGATTCAACCCTAATAAGACTACCTCAAGACATATAATAATGAAATCTTAAAGGTCAAAAAACGTGTTTAAAGGCAGCAAGGGAAAAGAAGCAAATAACTCATAAAGGAACTCCAATATGTCTAGCAACAGACATAATAACAGAAACTTTATAGGCCAGGGGGTAAACTGAATGACCTATTCGAAATGCTGAAGGGAAAATACTCCCAAATTAGAATATTATGTCCAGAAAAGTAATTCTTCAAACATTAAGGAGAAATAAAGACTTTTCCAGACAAATAAAAGCTAAGGAATTTTGTTAACACTGGACCTATCTTTTAAGAAATGGTAAAGAGAGTTCTTTAATCTGAAACAAAAGGAAGGTAAAGAGCAAGAGGAAATGATCTGAAGGCACAAAACTCACTGGAAGTAGTAAATACACAGACAAATGCAGAATATGCTAGCACTGTAATTGCAGTATGTAAACTACTCTTATCTTCAGTATGAAGACTAAAAGAAAAGCCTAATAAAAATAAGAGTAACTATAATACAAAAATTTGTTAAGAGATAGACAATTTAAAAGGGCATAAATTGAAATAACAAAGTCAAAAAGAGGCAGGGGATGGACTTAAAAAGAAAGTTTTTACTTTTCTCTTTGCTTTTTTTTCTTTGAATTGCAATCAGAGCTGTCATTAGTTTAAAATCGTTGGTTATAAAATGTTACAAGCCTCATGATAACTACCAAGCAGAAACCTCTAATAGATACACACACAAAAAAATAAGAAATTAAAACACACTACCAGAGAAAATCACTTTTATACAAAGACAAACAGGAAAGGAAGAAGAGAGGACTAACAAAATAACCACAAATCAAATAATCAAGTGGCAGTAGTAACTGCTTACTTAACAAAAGTAACACTGAGCATAAATGAACTAAATTCTTGAATGAAAAGACATAGAGTGGTTGAATGTATGAAAACAAGATTCAATCATATGCTGTCTGCAAGAAACTCACTTCACCTTAGAAAGAAACACAGACTGAAAATGAAGGCATGGAAAAAGATATTCCATGCAAATAGAAACAAAAAAGCAGGAGTAGCTATATCAGCTAAAATAGACTACGATTCAAAAACAGGAAAAACAGACAAAGAAGGTCATTACATAATGATAAAAGGGTCAATTCAGCAAAAGGATATAATAATTTTAAATGTATATGCACCTAACACTGGAGCACTGACATATATAAAGCAATTATTATTAGAGCTAAAACGAGAGATAGACTCCATTGCAATAATCAGGCATTTCAATATCCCATTTCCAGCACTAGAGAGATTACTAGATAGAAAATCAACAAAGAAATATCACACTTAATATGCACTACAGACCAAATGACCTAATAGACATTTACAAAATATTTCATCCAACAACCACAGAATATACATTTTTTTTCTCCTCAGCATATGGAACATTCTCAATGACAGATCACATATTAGGCCACAAAACAGTTAAAAATATTCCCCCAAAATGAAATCATATCCAGTATCTTTACCGATCTCAATGGGATGAAACTGGAAATCAGTAATGAGAGGAACTTTGTAAACTATATGAATACATGGAAATTAAATAATATGCTTCTGAATGACCACTGGGTCAATGAAGAAATTAGGAAGAAAATTTAAATTTTTTGAAACAAATGAAAGTGGAAACACAACATATCAAAACCTATGAAGCAGGACTAAAGGAAAATTTGTAACAGTAAACGCCTACATCAAAAAAGTAGAAAGTCCTCAAATAATCAACATAATGATGCATTTTAAAGAACTAGAAAAACAAGATCAAACCAAATTCATAACTAGTAGAAGGAAAGAAATAATAAAAATGAAAGCAGAAATAAATGAAATTGAAACTAAAATAACAGTTAAAAAGATCAATGAAATGAAAAGTTGGCTTTTAGAAAAGATAAACAAAATTGAGAAACCTCTAGTCAGACTAAGAAAAGGAAAAGGTAAGACAGAAATAATAAAAATCATAGACAAAAAAGTAGACATTTCAACTGATACCATGGAAATTCAAAGGATCATTAGAAACGACTATGAGGAAATATATGCCAATAAATTGGAAAATGTAGAAGAAATGAATAAATTCCTATATATATACAGCTTAACAAGATCGAACATAAGAAATATAAACCTTGGGCCAGGCACAATGGCTCATGCCTGTAATCCCAGCACCTTTGGAGGCCAAGGCGGGCAGATCACTTGAGGCCAGGAGTTCGAGACCAGCCTGGCCATCATGGCAAAACTCCGTCTCTACAAAAAATACAAAAATTAGCCAGGTGGGGTGGCACACACTTGTAATCACAGCTACTTGGGAAGCTGAGGCACAAGAATAACTTGAACCTGGGAGGCAGAGGTTGCAGGGAGCTGAGATCGACAGCACTCCAGCCTGGATGACGGAATGAGACTTTGCCTCAAAAATCAAAAGAAAGAAGAAAGAAAAGAAAGAAAAGAAAAAGAAAGAAAGAAAGAAAGAAAGACAAAACTTGAATAGATTAATAACAAGTGATGAGATACAAATAGTAATAAAAAGTCTCTCAACAAAGATAAGCCCAGGACTTAATAGCTTCATTGCTGAATTCCACCAAACATTTTTCTTAAAAAAAAAGAATACCAACTATCCACAAGCTATCCCAAAAAAACAAGGAGTAAATACTTCTAGACTCATTCCACAAGGCCAGTATTACCCTGAAATCAAACCAGACACACATACACACACACACACGCACACACACACACGCATGCACACACACACACACACACACACACACACACAGAAACTGCAGGCCAATATCTCTGATGAACATTGATGCAAAAATCCTCAGCAAAATACTAGCAAATGCCATTCAACAACACAGTAAAAGATCATTCATCATGATCAAGGGGGATTCATCCAAGGGATGCAAGGATGTTCAAAATATGGAAATGAATCAATGTGATACATTATATCAACAGAATGAAGGACAAAAACATATGATCATTTCAATTGATGCCAAAAAATATTAAATTCAACATCCCTTCATGATAAAACTCTCAACAAACTGGGTATAGAAAGCACACCTCGAAAAAATAAAGGCCATATATGACAAACCACGGCTAATATTATACTGAATGTGGAAAACTGAAAACCTTTCCTCTGAGATCTGGAACAAGATAAGGACACCCACTTTCACCAATTCTATTAAATGTAGTCCTGGAAGTCCAAGCCAGAACAAGTAAGCAAGAGAAATAAAGGGTCTCCAAATTGGAAAGGAAAAAGTCAAATTCTCCTTGTTTATGGATGACATAATCTTATATTTTGGAAAAAACTAAAGACTCCACCAAAAAACTATTAAAACTGATAAACAAAGAAATTAAAAAAAATTATTTACACTTTGGGAGGCCGAGGCGGGTGGATCACGAGGTCAAGAGATCGAGACCATCCTGGTCAACGTGGTGAAACCCCGTCTCTACTAAAAATACAAAAATTAGCTGGGCGTGGTGACGCACGCCTGTAGTCCCAGCTACTCGGGAGGCTGAGGCAGGAGAATTGCTTGAACCTAGGAGGCGGAGGTTGTGATGAGCCGAGATCGCGCCATTGCACTCCAGCCTGGGCAACAAGAGCGAAACTCCGTCTCAAAAAAAAAATAATTTACAATGGCTACAATAAAAATAAATTAAATATCTAGGAATAAATTTAACCAAAGAGCTGAGATATTTCTATAATGAAAACTAAAATACTGATAAAGGGAATTGAAGAAGACATAGAAAAAACGAAAAGGTATCTATCCCATGTTCATGGGCTGGAAACACTAATATTGTTAAAATATCAATACTACCAGATTTAATGTAATACCTATCCAAATACCAATGAAGTTATTCACAAAAATGGAAAAAAGAAACTTAAAATTTGTATGGAATAACAAAAGATTCCAAAGAGCCAAAGCAGTTCTGAGCAAAAAGAAGCTGGAAGCATGACACTACTTGACCTCAAACTATACCACAAAGCTGTGGTAACTAAAACAGCATGGTACTGGCATAAAACCAGAAACATATGCCAGTGTAACACAACAGAGAACTCAGAAATAAATCCACACATTTATAGCCAACTCATTTTTGACAAAATTCCCAAGAACATCCACTGGTGAACGAATAGCCTCTTCAATAAATGGTGTGGGAAAACTGGATATCCACATGCAGAAGAATGAAACTAGACTCCTATCTCTCACTATATACAAAAATCAAATCAAAATGGATTAGAGACTTAAATATAAAACTTGAAAGTATAAAACTACTGGAAGAAAACATTGGGGGAATGCTTCAGGACATTGGTCTGGGAAAGATTTTGCAGGTAAGACCTCAAAAGCACAACCGACTAAAGCAAAAAATAGACAAACGGGATTATATCAAGCCATAAAGCTTCTGCACAGCAAAGGAAACAATTAACAAAGTGAAGAGACAATCTATAGGATGCGATGAAGTATTTGCAAACTATACAACCGAGAGGGTATTAATAACCAGAATTATAAGAAACTTAAGTCAATACCAAAAAAAAAAAAAAAAGAATCCTATTAAAAATGGACAAAGATCTGAATAGACATTTCTCAAAAGAAGACAAACAAATGGCCAACAGGTATATGAAAAACTGCTCAACATGACTAATTACCAGAGAAATGCAAACCAAAAGCACAATGAGATATTTCACTCCAGTTAAATGGCTTTTATTAAAAAGACAAAAAAAATAATGAATGCTGGTGAGGATGTGGCAAAAGGGGAACGCTCGTACACTGTTGGTGGGAGTGTAAATTAGTAAAGATACTATGGAAAAGAGTATGGAGGTTCCCCAAAAAACTAAAAATAAAACTACCAGGTGATCCAGCAATCCCACTGCTGGATATATGTCCAAAGACAGGAAATCGATGTATCAAAGAGATAGCTGCACACCAATGTTTATTACAGCAACATTCACAATAGTTAGGATATAAAATTAACCTAAGTATACATCAACAGATGAATGAATAAAGACAGTGTGGTACATATACACAATAGAATATTACCTAGCCATTAAAAAGAATGAAATCCCATCATTTGTGGCAAGATGGATGAACCTGGATATCATTATGTTAAGTGAAATAAGCCAGGCATAAAAGACAAATATCACATGCTTTCATTTACATATGAGAGCTTAAAAAATGGATCTCACAGAGATAGAGAGTAGAATAGTGCTTAACAGAGTTTGGGAAGGGTATGGGGGATTCAGTGGAATGAAGAGAGGTTGAGTAATAGGTATAAAATTACACTTAAATAGAAGGGGTAAGTTGTAGTGTTCAATAATACAGCAGGGTGACTACTTAACAATAATATATTGTGTAATTCAAAATAACTTAGAAGACTGGAATTGGAATGTTCCTAACATAAATGATAAGTTTTTGAGGTGATAAATATCCCAGTTACCCTAATTTGATCATTACACATTGTATGCTTATATGAAAATATCACATGTACCCCCTAAATATGCACAATTATGTATCCATAAAAATTTTAAAAATTGGCCCTTGGCATGTGAAGACACTTTTAGAGCAAAGACTTTTAAGTTAAATAATTGAGTTGGTGCTGTCATCAAAATGCCTATCCTGCATGATCTGCACATGTACCCCAGAGCTTTAAGTATAATAATAAAAATAAATAAATAAATACCCAAAAAATGCCTTGCAATTGCCAAAATCACTTGAACCATTTCATATCTGCCCAAATGAGAGCTAGTGGGCAAAAGAGCATATGAATGGCTAGTGAAGCATTCACAGCTGTTGGTAAAAAAAATAATATACGTAACTAACCTGGGTTTTCCATTGACATGAAAACAGTTTCTCCTGAGAATGGGAATAAGGTAAGTGTGTCTTCATAGACCATTTTGTGTTTGAAGGTATATCCAGAGAAGAAGACAGAAAGGAAGTCAGTCTGTGCTCCAATGCTTAGAATGTACCAGTATGCCACCTCATGCAAACAAACTGACAACTGCAAACTATCAAAAACATAGCCATTGATGCCTGCAAAAACAATGGGGAAAAAGACGTTTAGTCATATCATAGATTTAGTATTTTGGATTGTGATTGCCGTGATACAATTAGGAATTATTGTATGTTATGCCCATTATCTTATTCCCAGGAAGAGATATCACATATTCCAAAAAAGCAGATTGTTAATAATCATCTGGGTTCCAATCCCAATGTGAGGAGACAGTCATAAATCTCATGATAAAGATTAATTTGGATGTTATATGAGAGGCAGTTTGATGAGGAACAGGATGTTTGCATGGTCTCAAAGTATATCCCTTCAAACTGTTTATTAGTTGCAAGGGAGAAAATAGTAACTACACAAAGGAGAAGCCAGAAAAAACAAAAACAAAAGCAAAACCTGAGTGCTTCACGTTATCATCTGATCAAGGTCCAGATTCAAGGAAATGAAAGAAGCAGGACAAGTAGTTACTTGTACTAGATCTCTGTACTGCAGGGAATAAATGCTGTAAATGACAGCATTGGTTGATACAACTGGAATACCAGCTGTAAATTACAGAAATATATTTTATCAATTTGAAGTGTCTGTCATTTCATAACATCACACTGGTTGGGTAAAAGAATATCTTTATTCACAGGAAATGTGTATTAAAGTGTTGAAAGGTAAAGGGGTGTGATGTCTGCAACCCATTTTCAAGTAGAAAATAAGTAACAGAAGTGTGTATATAGAGAAAATAAAATGAAAAACAAAATTGCAAAATGTTAAACATTGGTGAATCTGGGCAAAGGTTATATGCAAGTTCCCTGTATTATTCTTGTAATTTTCTGTATATTTTAAATTATTTCAAACCAAAGAGCTAAGCAAAAGTAACACTGACCTTCCTCTATAAAGGGAATAGTTTCTGAAAGCCTCTTCCACGCATGTATTCATCCATCATTCAATAAACACTTGTCTACTCTGTTAGTAGGTACTGTGTAAGATGGTTGCCCACAAACCACTAAGCAATACTCAGACATTGGCTTAGTACGACTAATTAATAATTGAAGTTTTTTCCTGTACAGCCTTAAGAGATATTATAAAGCTATTATAATTAAAAATGCAGAATAGCTAAATATATCAAACAGAATATAGAATCCAGAAACTGACAAGATGTAAGTGGAAACTTAACATATAATAAAGGCAGCATCTCCAACCATTACAGAGAAAAATGAGCTATTTGGTAAATGATAATAGAAAATATGACTATCCACTTGGAAAAACAGATTCTACTTCATTTCACATAACTAATAAAAGTAAACTCCTGTTAAATTAATTTGAATTTGTCCTAAGGGTACCTCTGCACTTGAGTCCTTGCACAACAAAGTGCAGCCTGGCTTAGTTGATGAACTAACTGAAAGCCTAACTTAGGAATATGCTTTTGTAACAAACAGCTCAGTCTCAGCTGATTATAGTTGTTGAACGTCCATCAACTGCAGGCAACCAACAGCTTCAAATAAGGCAAAGTGCCAAACTGTAATCAATTAAGTTGTCTCTAAACCTCACTTCCATTTTCTACCCATTCTATGTTGCTGGCTGCTGTTCTGTATTTGATTCTGAGGGCTGATTCTAGAATCATGTATAAAAGGCAATTATAATCTTTAAAGTACATTTGTTGTATTTTTGTCTTTTGAAACTCCACATGGATTAAATAATTATATGTCTTTTGTGAAATATGTACACACTGCTTTTGGCTACTGTATTAGTCCACTAGGGCTGCTATAACTGTATACCAAAGAGACTGGGTGGCTTAAATAACAGGAATGTGTTTTCTCACAGTTTTGAACACTAAAAGTCCAAGATCAAGGTGTTGGCAGGTTTGGTTTTTATTGAAGCCTCTCTCAGGCCATAACACATATATACTAGACGTGGATTTCCTGAGTCAATAGGGTATGCATATGTTTGGCTTTAGATACTCCCAAAGTAAGTGCACAAATTTCCATCCTAACCAGAAATGTATGAGAGTTCCGGTTACTCCACGTCTTTACCAATACTTGGTATGGACAATGTTTTTAATTTTAGACATTCTGGTTTATCTCATTGGTGTTTTTTTTTTTCAAATTTCTTTCTTTTTTTTTTTTTTTGAGATGAAGTCTCGCTCTGTTGCCCAGGCTCGAGTGCAGTGGCGCGATCTCAGCTCAACTGCAACCTCCACCTCCTGGTTCAAGTGATTCTCTTGCCTCAGCCTCCCAAGTAGCTGGGACTGCAGGTGTAGGCCACCATGCCTGGCTAACTTTTTGTATTTTTGTAGAGATGGGGTTTCACCATGTTAGCCAGGATGGTCTCGATCTCCTGACCTTGTGATCCACCCACCTCAGCCTCCCAAAGTGCTGGGATTACAGGCGAGAGCCACCACACCTTTTAATTTCATACTATCTGGTTTATTCATTAACTTGCATAATGGTTATCTGAAATCACTGGAATGTAAGCCTTCCTCAGGCTTCATTACTAGAACGGCTAATTCTTCTCTATCCACTCGTTTTAAATTTATATTTTAATTGAAAGGGAAAAATAGAATCTATTCATGATGTTCATCACAATGTTTATATATGTATAATATATTGGAATGGCTAAATCAAGCTATTAACATATGCATTACTTCACATACTTATTTTTCTGGTGAGAACACTTGAAATCTACTCTCATAGCAAGTTTCTAGCATACAGCAGATTCTTATTAACCACAGTGTACAACAGATGTCTTTAATTTATTCCTCTTGTCTAACTGGAATTGTCTGGCAAAGTCTTTATCTCTCTTCATTTCTGAAGGACACATTTTCTGGGTAAAGTTTTCTCAGTTGGCATTCTTTTTCTTCAGCACTTTGAATACATCATTCCACCCTCTTCTGACCTGTGAAGTTTCTGTTGAGAAATCTGCTGCTAGCCTTACTGGAATTTCCTTATATGTGATATGCTTCTTTTTTTTCTTTCAGGATTCTCATTTTGTCTTTGATATTTGATAGTTTGATTGTAATGTGTCTTGGTATACTCTTGTTTGAATCTAATCTGGCTAGAGATCTTTGAGCTTCTTGTATGTGGATATTTACATCTTACCCCAGATTTGGAAAGTTTTCTGCTATCATTTCTGTAAATACACTTTCTTCCATTTTGACTGTCTCTCCTCCTAATTACCCACATCCAAAATTTGCTGATCATCCTTGAATCCTCTTGGTCCTTTACCAAATATAGCTAATTATTTACCAAATCTGGTGCATTCTGTCTTCTAAACAAATCCTGTACATGTCCCTTCCTCTTCATTCCTACTGCAATTTCCCTGTCATTTGTAGGGTCCATCTACAAAATAAATCCTAAATCCTACAATTCTTTAAAACACAAAGTTATAAAACAAACACCTAGGTCGTGAAATACAATATTGTTGGTATCCCCACAAAATACGTGTTCATTTGTGGGTAACCCCCCCATATAGGCACCGAGGAATGAGAGCTAAGCAGAACCCTGGCACAGTTAGGGCTTGAAGAATATCTCACTTTATAGTTTTGCTATTCAGCTATTTCCTCTTATATAATCCTTTACATAATCATATATTGGTTTATAGAATTAGGGCTTGAAGAATCCCTTTATATAATCCTCTATATATAATCATATAATAGCTGATAGTATGAGTGCCTAAAGAATATTTCCCTACATATATACCTATAATTATATCTGAGTTCATAATTGGAGGAATGCCTAGAGTGGACACAGTGCAGAGCATTAATTAAGGAATAAGCAAGCAGCTTATAATAGGAGGAAAGACTAGAGCAGACACAGTGCAGAGGATGATTTAAGGGAAAAACAGGTATACCAGGACAAGAATCCATGGCCCAGGCGGCAGTGTTCAGTATCGTAAAGATACCCGCTGTATGGCATGCTTGGGGCGAGAGCCACTCCTCCTGATAAAGGAGTTGTAGGACCTTGCTCCAGTTCTTGTGGAAGGCTGCCCTCAGAACGGCAATCCACCTTGGTGACTGTGAACTTTATCAGCTCTTGCTACTGTGCTGCTTGAAAAGCATCTTCCCATAGAACCCATTGGAAGCTGCCAGAAGGTGGCGGTAACCTTGACAGCTCTGTCACTGCTATGTGACTTAAAGCATCCTCCCATAAATCTTCTTAGAAGTAGTTTGCCCATAGATAGAAGTATTGCACACTGCACCCTCTTCACTGCGCCCGGCCCACCTTCAAGCTTCGGTGACCTAATGGGGGTGGACCTCTTACTGCACACGGCCCTTGCCTCAATGACCTAACGGGAACAGGCCCCTTGCTGCGCACTGTCCACCTCCTAGCCTAGGTGACCTAATGGGAGTGGACCCCTTACTGCACACGGCCCTTGCCTTCATGGGAACGGGCCTCTTGCTGTGCACTGTCCACCTCCTGGCCTAGGTGACCTAATGGGGGTGGACCCCATGTTTTATTGCTCACGACCCTATCACTATCCTTAAAGATGATTTCACTCACTGTCCTGCCCCCTAACCTATACACAATAAATACTCATGCTTCTGGACATTCGGGGCCTCGCCTGACTCCGCTTATAGGTGGCGTGGCCCCCCAAGCCCAGCTGTGTTTTCCTTGTACTTCTGTATCCTGTCTCTTTATTTCTCAGATCCTGTGCCTCAGCACAGCATAAGGCTCACCCCACGACCCTGTGGGGCCCTCAATCCTACATTCATTCTCAAATGAATTCTTTCTAAGAGGTAGTCACTATCTTGTCTTTTATGATAATCATGTCCTTAGTAGCCTTTATACTTTTCTTCCTGTGTATTCCTAAACAATATAATTTAATTTTGCCCATTTTTGAACTTTATCTAAAGAATATAATACTGTATTTATTCTTTTGAGACTTACCATTTTACTACAAATTTTGTTTGTGATATTTATTCATATCTTCATTGTCACACAGTATTTCATTGTATGAAAATAGATTATCCATTTTACTGCTAATGGAAATTTGAGTGGTTTATCGTTTGGGTCTCTCTCCTCCTGGTCTTTTTATTTTTCTTCTTTTCTTATCCCTCTGCCTTAGCATCTTTCTCCCTGGACTCTTCCTCTCAAGGTCCTTCCCTGTGTCTCTTGGCCTCTGCCTCTGTGTTTCCCCCTGTATTCTTTCTCAATTCCAATCTCTTCTTTCTCGATTCCAGACTGTTGTCTCCACCAGAAGCTATATTAGAAATTCCAGAGGAAAAAAATACTTCTTTTCTCCCAATATCTCTATCATTTTCAGTGAAAATGTTTTTTGGCGCTACTAATGTCACTATATATCTCTTGTTTTAATCACTGTCTCCATGAAAATGATATGCTTTAACTGTCGAGATACTGTGGCAGGCACCCATTCTACTTGGAAAAATATGTTATGGGAAAGGAAGAAATGATTAATAGAAAAAAATAAAAGAACAAGTATATAGTATATAACACAATAAGTAAATGAGGCTGAAGGAATTCTAAACACATGCGACATTCTGGTAGGTGAGTATAACCCACATTACAACTTTCCAAGGCTCTCAGACAGGTAGGTGGTCCATACATTTTGTTCAGGATTTTTAGTTGCATCCAGTGGGACACACAGGGAAATGTGTGCTCACTCCATCTTAAACATCTTAATAATCAGAATTTCAAAAGGCATATATTGGTTTTGAAAAGACTATATTAGTTATCCACTAATACAGCATGAGAACACTCTTTTATCCACAAGCCCACTGGTAGTTATAATTTTGGCAGTTTCATGGGTATAAAGTGCTGTCTCACTGTCATTCTATTTCGCATTTCCCTGTAGGATAGTGCAACTGGAATTTTTTGTACCATATTTTTGACCATTCAGATTTGTGGGTATATATAAACATACACGCACGTGTATGTATGCAATGGGCTGACTTGTGTTACCCCGTCCCAGATTTATACCTCGTAGTCCTAAACCCCAGTACCTCGGCATGTGACTATACTTGGAGATAGTGTCTTTAAATAGGTAGTTGGTTAAAATAAGGTCATTAGGGTGGGCCCTAGCCCAACAATACTTGTATCTTTATTAGAAGAGGAGATTAGGACAAAGATATAGAAAGGAGAAACCATGTGAAGACAAGGGAGAAAGCCATCTACAAGACAAGGAGAGAAGCCTCAGAAGAAACTAACGCTGCCCACATCCTGATCTCAAACTTCTAGCCTCTGGAGCTGTCAGACAATAGATCTCTGCTGTACTTTATTATGGCAGCACTAGAAGACTAATACAATGTATGCATGTTTGTATATATGATTATATAATTATTGAGAAAATATGTTTTAAAATGTGTTAACTGGGCATGGAATGGTTGGTGCAAAGATATAACATAGAGATGGCGAATTAAAAGGGAGGGGGGAACCAAGTAAATATTTAAAGCAGAAAATGGTGACCAGATTTTTAAAATATGGATTATACAATCATATGTATTTGTGTACAAATTAAACATTTTTAGGTAACATAGTTGTTAGATTTATATGCACATACAATTCATTCATTATCTGGACATCACTTTGGTTACAGCAATTTTTCTTTATCCAGTACTCACTGGACTTAAGTGCTGCTTTACTCACTGTGCATGATGTTGGAGGCTTGGAACTCTGGATCCTCAAGCTGCACTCCAGCTGCATTGGGGAGAAAGCGTTGCATATTCTCTGTGAGGTACCAGCTTTGATTCTCATCAAATACAGAAAATAGGATGACATTCCTCTTGTCTGACATCATCTGTTAATCATATATATTGAAAGGGGTAAAGAAATGCTACTGATGTTGTCAGGTAGGAGCTGGCAGTCTATGATGACAGCGATGGCATGCATATCTGATCCTTTAGCTTCATTCCATTTCCTCTTAGGCACGTACCAAGGCTTGGGAGTTGGGGGTGGGTGCTATGAGCAGTGAGTATATGCTTACAGCAAATGTGTCCCCAGGACAAGAGGGTGACTGATCCCACTGAAGTTAGTTTTTTCTGTACCCAAGGCCATATGCTGGCTAATTCTTTGGTACAGTCTACAGCCTTATTCTCTCCATATTCAGATTAGAAGATTTAACTCTTTAAAGACCCAAGTGATTATTCGGTGCCTTTGTTAAACAAGTTAGTTAAGTCTAATGAGATAATGACTTTCCTAAACTTCCATCTAGCAACTGACCTCCCGCAAGGCCATAAAAAATTAAAAATAGAAAAACAGAAATCAAATAACAAAGATAAGGTGAACCACAAAAATGTCGAACAACACTAAAACCTTAAATTTTCTATTTAAAACATTCAAATTTTTTTTCCAAAAGAGCAGTTTGTATATGAACCAGATTTATGAGTTAGTGCTTGCTAATTGGATCTGGTAAGATTTCATATGTAAACCTCACTAATATGTATAAACTTCATTTTTTATAATCTATAGCTATAGAAACCAAAATACTGAAGGGAGGAGACTGGAGAATATAGAATATTTCAGTTCTCTTTCCAAAACTGGCAAAAAAACTGTAATGAGGAAAAATCAGTCAGGACAAGTACTTGCCCTAATTTATACTTCTCTGAGTTTATGTGCTGCAAGTTTTATTGGCACCAAAGTTCATATACTTTACTCTCTAAACAAATGAAATGTTTTCAGACTAGCAGGGATCTTATGTATCATAAATATAATCAAGTAGACATGTAGTCAAGCCTCAACAATATGGCAATGAATTATTCTGCGGCCAAGCGATGAGTTTTTGTGAAGTTTTTATGAGTTTTTGTTTTTCCCTGTGTTTTGCCCAAAAATATTTATTGAACTCTTTTTTTTTTTTGAGACAGGGTCTCGCTTTGTCACCCAGATTGCAGTGTGGTGCCACAATCTTGGCTTACTGTAGTCTTGACCTTCTGGGGTCAAGCACTCTTTCCACCTCAGCCTCCTGAGTTGGTGGGACTACAGGCACAAGCCACCTAACCTGGGTATTTTTTTTTTTTTTTTGTAGAGACAGGGTCTTACTATTTTGCCCAGGATGGTCTTGAAATCCTGAACTCAAGCAATCCTCCTACCTCAGACTCCCAAAGTGCTGAGATTAAAGGCATGAGCCACCACATCCAGTCTACTAAGCTCTTACTAAGTGCCAAGCACTGTGCTACATACTGCAGACATGTTAATTTTGAGGTGCTTTTGTGTCACCCATAAGGAGATGTCCATGGGAAAAATCTAGGCTGTAGATAGAAATTTGTGGGTCATCTGAAAATAGGTGGTAATTGGACATGCAAAAATGGAGAGGATCACCTACAGAGAGCTAAATCCCAGACTGGGAATGAGTATTATAGGAAGAATCTACAGCCTACATTCTATGGCCTATCCATCCAGCAGGCATGTTTACTACACTAAGCTCAAATTCAGTAAAAGCTAAGCTCCTTTCTTCTACTGACCTATACTGCAAACCACTATATTTTCTTCAGGTTATAAGGGGACATACACTGAGAATGTATGTGCATCTCATTGTTAGCTTCAAACCCAGCACTTGGAAAGGCAAGAACTCACCTGGTTTCCTCTTTGATCTACAGATTCTTTGTAGCAGATGAGGAGAGGGCCAATGAGTCCTGAAGCTAGATCTCTCTCCATATTAATGAAACTAGAGTAATAGCGGGTCAGGCACCGAGGATCTGATTTAGTTGGCCCATCTTCTACAGTCACTGTCCATTTATATTTGAATATTTCTCCTGGCAGAATTGGAAAATCCTTCAAATGTTTTACACCTACCCACAAGCAAACCCAGAAACAGCTCAATTAGAGTACAACAAGCCACATATTGGTAATCATGTTGTTATTGCAAGAGTTCTAATAAGTCACACTAATTGTAATTTTAAGATTCACACAATTTTTTAAAAAAAGTAAAAAGCTGTCATTGATGGGCATTTGGGTTGGTTCCCAGTCTTTGCTATTGTGAACAGTGCCACAATAAACATATGTGTGCACGTGTCTTTATAATGGAATGATTTATAATCCTTTGGGCATCTACCTAGTAATGGGATTGCTGGGTCAAATGGTATTTCTAGTTCTAGATCCTTGAGGAATTACCACACTGTCTTCCACAATGGTTGAACTAACTCACACTTTCGCCAAACTTAAAGTATATATAAAAAAAGTAAAAAGCTGTAATTTATTATCTGGTTCACTGTGAAAGTTTCAGGTCTGAATATACGCCTAAGAGCTTGGCATTGGAGTTTTAAGATGTAGTATCTGACTACATCTTAAAGGAAGCAAGAACTAAGATCTGCCTTCAGGGTAATGGATCCTTAGGACAAGAACTGATTTAGGTAATTAAGCCTCATTTCGGGTATGTTTAATACATGAAGATTCAATATAAATCAAAATTTTAATTTTATATTCATTCTAAGCTCTTCCTCATCTCACTAGGTTATGCCTGATCTATGGTTAGAGAACCTATAGAAAGGGAATGGTGTTGAGGTCATGAGTTCGAGACCAGCCTGGCCAACATGGTGAAATCCTGTCTCTACTAAAAATACAAAAATTAGCCAGGCATGGTGGCAGGCACTTATAATCCCAGCTACTTGGGAGGCTGAGGCATGAGAATCACTTGAATCCAGGAGGCAGAGGTTGCAGTGAGCCAATATTGCACCAATGCACTCCAGCCTGAGCAACAGAGCGAGACTCTGTCTCCTTCTCTTCCCTTTTCCAGGAACTTGGGGTGAGGGAGGGTAGATATTAGAAGAAAGAGCAAACAGACTCTTGTTTAATAGATCCTGCTGCTCTATCTTTGACAACACTATTTGGTCATCAATATTCTCTGTGTAGGAGGTGCCCAAATGCTGGGCTTTTCACAGGATACATGTATGGTTTCTTTAGAGTTACCATGGGGACCTGAGCACTACATAGTTCTATGACATGAGAGATGTTTCCTTCAGCTATCCTTCTGAAGCTTTCCTTCAGCTATCCTGCTCTCCCCATCAGCTCTTATTACTTTCAGTGATATATCCAAGACTCTATTGGTTCTGCTATCTCCTCAGCCTGCCTAGCTGCGTTCTTGGGCAGAACATCTTCAAAAGAGATAAAGCCCAGCTACTTTCAGCAGTATTCACTTGTTACAGAGGAAACTCATGTCAAACAGAAGAAAGGCAAACTGCTCCACTCTTGCCCTCTCTTCTTGCTCACTATTATGGGCATTACAGACTTCAAAATTCTCCATGGAAAAAGCAGGTTACCAGTAACTGTATCCATGTATGCCTCCAAATTTCAGGATACACATTCAAAATCTCCCCAGAACTCTGTAACTATGCCCTTCTTCCATAAAGAAATGCAAATAAAACTGGCATTAGAATTCTTACCAGCAATAATAAATATTAGAAAAAAGTGGAAGGAAAAAAAATTTTTTTGAGATGGAGTCTTGCTCTGTTGCCCAGGCTGGAGTGCAGTGGTGTGATTTTGGCTCACTGCAACCTCCGCCTCCCCGGTTCAAGCAATTCTCCTGCCTCAGCCTCCTGAGTAGCTGGGATTACAGGTGCGCACCACCATGCCCAGCTAATTTTTTTGTATTTTTAGTAGAGACGGAGTTTCACCATGTTGGCCAGGCTGGTGTTGAACTCCTGACCTCAAGTGATCAGCCCGCCTTGGCCTCCCAAAGTGCTGGGATTACAGGTGTGAGCCATTGCACCCGGTGGAAAAATTTTTATAACCAGTGTGTCTATCCATCATGTGATACTGAAGGATTCAGAAAGTTTACCCTCTATGTACTACATATTTAAAGGTTATTTGAGGATATACTTCCAGAAAAACAAGAGAATAAATAAAAAAATAGAAATGTATAAGAGAAGAGAAGTTAATGCCATTAACTGCAAGAATGTCTTTAAGAAGAAAAAGATTTGGTCTCAGCACTTTGGGAGGCCAAGGCAGGCAGATCTCTTGAACTCAGGAATTCAAGACCAGCCTGGGCAACAAGATAAGATCCCATTTCTACATAAAAATGCAAAAAAAAAAAAAAAAAATTAGCTGGGCATGGTGGCATGCGTCTGTGGTCCCAGCTACTCAGGAGGCTGAGGTGGGAGGATAGCCTGAACCTGGAAGGCGGAGGTTTCAGTGAGCAGAGATCGTGCCACTGCACTCGAGCCTGGGTGATAGAGCGAGATCCTGTCTCAAAGAAAAAAAAAGATTTGGATACCAAGCAATAAATGGAATGATTAAGAAGCTGAAAGGTCTAACAAATATGGTGAAGAAGCATATATTTCTTTTCCTAATAAAAGAAAAGAAAGTCTTACTTCAGGATACAGACACAAATATTATAAGATCAATATGGTCCTAATATAAAAGCTAAAATTTAGCATGATATCAAACTACTGATGGAGAATAAGGAAGGAGAATCTATTTGATCTTTTTATTTTTTTGGCACATGATAATTGTACATATTTATGGGGTACAGAGTAATATTTCAAGACATGTATACACGTGTAATGATTAAAACAGGGTAATTAGTACATATCCATCACCTTAAATGTGTATCATTTCTTTGTGTTGGGAACATTCCAAATCATCTCATCTAGCTATTTGAAAATATGTCATTGTTGACTACAGTCACCCTACAGTGCTACAGAACCTTAAGACTTGTGACTCCTTCCTGTGGGAACTTCAATAGAGCAGTTTCCCTGACTGAGGCAATGGGGGGCACTGAAAGAATAATTTGGGTGAATAAAATATGTAATTTTTTTTTTTTGAGACACAGTCTCTCCCTGTTGCCCTATCTTATCCCACTACAACTTCTTCTGCCTCCTGGGCTCAAGCTATCTTCCCGCCTCAGCCTCCTGAGTAGCTGGGATCACAGGCATGCACCACCACACCTGGCTAATTTTGTGTATTTTTAGTAGAGATGGGGTTTCTCCATGTTGCCCCAGCTGATCTCGAACTCCTGGCCTCAAGTGATCCGCCTGCCTTGGCCTTCCAAAGTGCTGGGATTACAGGTGTGAGCTACCATGCCAGGCCACAATATGTATTTTTATAAATGGCGTTGTCAACATTTAAATACTCCTCTGAATTTATGTCCTGAATTTACTTCACTAAAGCCAAATATAAGTCATAACACAGTTAACTGAAGATATCTAATCTCTCTCTCTCACTCTCTGAGACCACCATGCTGGGCTAATTTTTGTATTTTTTTTGTAGAGACAGGGTTTTGCCATGTTGCCCAGCTGGTCTTCAACTCCTGGGCTCAAGCAAATCACCTGCCTTAGCCTCCCTGAGTGCTGGGATTACAGATGTGAGTCACCATGCCAGCCTAAAATCTCAATCTAGGTAGATAAAACATTGATATGGTTTGGCTCTGTGATCAAAGCTCATGTTGAAATGTAATCCCAAACGTTGGGGGAAGAACCTGGTGGGAAGTGATTGGATCATGGGGTGGATTTTCCCCTTGTTGTTCTCATGATAGTGAGTGAGTTCTCATGAGAGTGGGTTGTTTAAAAGTGTGCAGCCCCTCTCCCTTCACCCTCTTCCTCCTTCTCTGGCTATGTATGACGTGCCTGCTTCCCCTTCACCCTCTGCCATGATTGTAAGTTTCCTGAGGTCTCCTCACCCATGCCTCCTGTACAGCCTATGAAACTGAGCCAATTAAACCTCTTTATATATTAAAAAAAAAAAAAAGACTTATGCCTCCTATCTAGCTGGAATTTTGCATACATTAACCAACCTTTCCCTATTTCCACCTCCCCTTCCTCTCTTTAGCCCCTAGTAACCACTATTTTATCTCTACTTCTATGAGATCAACTTTTTTCTTACCACATATAATTTTATCTTAATAGTAAAATTACTTGAGCTGTAGAAAACAGAGTAGTCATACCATATTACCTAGTTCTGCAGTTAACATTTATAAAAAGAAACTTAAATACTAAAATAATACAAATGCTGTTTTTTAATTTTTTAAGCTTTAGAGAAAATATACAGACAAAGCAAGGAAGAGTTATTTCAAATCACAGTACAAAATGTAAATGTTAACAGGTTGTTTCGTAAAAGTAAAGGAATGGCTAGCAGCAGTAAAGAAAAGAAAGGTTTGGGGAGAGGAAAAGTGAGGGGTACAGTTTTTAACATCCTTAATTTACACAATATGGAGTCAAAATATATTTTCAATCCATGATTGGATTTTTCCAATCATGATTGGAAAAGATATTACTAAAAGTGGATGTTTAGTATATTTTTAAAGTTCTAATGATAGCCAATTGAGGAACTGAAAACAGTGATAAAACCGAAACAACTTGAATGGAAAGTAGCACAATGCTAAGTACTCACTTCACACAAAACAAAGTAAGTATTAATGTCTCAAGTTGAAAAACAAAGAGTTACCAGTATAAGTAACTTTTTAGAGATGTAGAGATAACCACCAAAAATCAAAAACAGAAATTCTTAAAAATGGATGCCCTTTTGTAGTTGTAAGCATACACATCTATTATTTTCATAAATATCCAACCAAAATTAAAGAATAGAAAGAATATATATAACATCCAATCTACTAAAATATATATATATAATAAAACTACTGACAAAAGAAATAAAAGGCTAAAGTAATTGTGCACAAAGACATATCAGTAGTAATACAAATGTGGCTAGGGTAAAACCCCCTAATGAAAGATAGAGATTGGACACAAAAATAAAACCCATATGCACGCTCTTTTCATGGGCCAGGGCAAATACAAAATGAATAAAAATATGAGAAAGTAATATCATGAAAAACATAAATTAGGTAAGCATGTGTGGCAATACTAAAATTGGTGAAATAGAATTCAATTTAAGGAACAAAAAACCAAGATGAGCATTTTTATTAAGAAAATCTGCAGTCCATGTGATAGACAGGTCATAAATCTTTAAACAACAAACAATATACTAAATAAAAACTGGAGTTGTGAACTATTTAGAAATGAAAAGAGATTACTAGATACCAAAAGTTTGGAATATAGCTGAAAAATGTATTCAGAAAAAAAAAATATTATCTTAAATGCCAGAAGAACCAGATTCAAAATTTTAGGGCATTTATAGCAGTTGCAGTGGAAAACTGCCAATCTCATTGGCCGTGCAATATCTGAACATCACCACTAGGTAACAGGAAAAACACATCAGGTGACTGTTCACTAACTTACACGAAACATCACCTCACAATTACAACCATCTGATCTTTGACAAACCTGACAAAAACAAGCAATGGGGAAAGGATTCCCTGTTTAATAAATGGTGTTGGGAAAACTGGCTAGCCATAGGTAGAAAGCTGAAACTGGATCCCTTCCTTACTCCTTATACAAAAATTAACTCTGGATGGATTAAAGATCTAAACATAAGACCTAACACCATAAAAACTCTAGAAGAAAATCTAGGCAATACTATTCAGGACATAGGCATGGGCAAGGACCTCACAATGAAAACACCAAAAGCATTGGCAACAAAAGCCAAAACAGACAAATGGGATCTAATTAAACTCCAGAGCTTCTGCACAGCAAAAGAAACTATCAATAGAATGAACTGGCAACCAACAGAATGAGAAAACATTTTTGTAATCATCAACCCATCTGACAAAGGGCTAATATCCAGAATCTATGGAGAACTTAAACAAATTTACAAGAAAAAAACAACCCCATCAAAAAGTGGGCAAAGGATATGAACAGACACTTTACAAAAGAAGACACTTATGCAGGCAACAAACATATGAAAAAATGCTCATCATCACTAGTCATTAGAGAAATGCAAATCAAAACCACAGTGAGATACCATCTCATGACAGTTAGAATGGCGATCATTAAAAAATCTGGAGACAACAGATGCTGGAGACGATGTGGGGAAACAGGAACACTTTTACACTGTTGGTGGGAGTGTAAATTAATTCAACCATTGTGGAAGATGGTGTGGTGATTCCTCAAGGGTCTAGAAATAAAAATACCATTTGACCCAGCAATCCCATTACTGAGTATATACCCAAAGGATTATAAATCATTCTATTATAAAGACATATGTGCACATATATTTATTGCAGCACTGTTTACAATAGCAAACACTTGGAACCAACCCAAATGCCCATCAATGATAGACTGGATAAAGAAAATGTGGCACATATACACCATGGAATACTATGCAGCCATAAAAAAGGATCAGTTTGTGTCCTTTGCAGGGATATGGTTGAAGCTGGAAACCATCATTCTCAGCAAACTGACACAAGAATAGAAAACCAAACACTACATATTCTGACTCATAAGTGGGTGTTGAACAATGAGAACACACAGACACAGGGAGGGAAACACCACACACCAGGGCTGGGGCGTGGAGGGCTAGGGGAGGAATAGCAGGGGGTGGGGGGATTGGGGAGGGATAACACTAGGAGAAATATCTAATGTAGGTGACAGGGGGATGGATGCAGCAAACCCCCACCATGGCATGTGTATACCCCTGTAACAAACCTGCACGATCTGCACATGTACCCTAGAACTTGAAGTATAATAAATAAATTTTAAAAAAGTAATTAATAATAATAATACAAGAAACATCACCTAAGGATTTCTATAATTGATTTTATAACTTTAGACTGGAGCTTGAGGTCTAGCCAACAGCTGGAGAAAAGACCAACATAATTTTGGTTGTTATTGATGATATTGATCTCATCTGTATCTACAGGTAAAAAAAGACCTATAAATCGAGGGAATACTTACCTTTCGGTAATCTCCTTGAGTACAAAGGACGGACATCAGTGATTCCATGAGGGTAGATGTTATATGGTCGGCTTGCTTGATTCTTAAATATAATCTGAAAGTGTAAGTGAGATCTAAGATCAAATTCTAAAACAACTAAAATCAACAAGAAAACTGTGGTCTAACTCCAGACAAATAAAAGTGGCCTCTATCTACATTATAGTAATTTAAGCCTAGATAAAACTCAAAATATTTAGTCTTGTCATGAAATTGTTCAGACAGCTATGACTGTCCCTTGGCATGCATGGAGGATTGGTTCCAGGACCCCTGCAGATACCAAAATCTGTGATACTCTGATCTCTTATGTAAAACGTATGCATATACTCTCATGTACTTTAACTCATCTCTAGATTTCTTATAGTACATAATAAAATGCTATGTAAACAGTTGCTATACTGTATTTTCTTTGTATTATTATTTATTGTTGTATTATTATCTTTTATTGTTTTGGGGTTGTTCTTTGAATACTTTCAATCTGTGATTATTTGAATATGAGACTAGAAAACCACTGATACTGAAAAATAAAAATAAAATCTTAAGCATCCCCAAACAACTGAAGAGACCCCCTTCTTGGCCAAGGAGACCCCAGAGAAGGGTTAAAAACTGAATTTCTGACCATGGTGGGATGGGAGATCAGGCATGCCTTGTTACTACTCTGTCCCTCCCTAATCTGCCATTAGACTTTCTTTCTTAAGGGTTAAACAGAAACCAGTCCTTTCTAAAGATGTGCTGCATTCCCCTTCCTTTTTGCAGTTTTGACACAACAACTGACATGCATTCCTTCTTGATGAGAGACCAATGACCATGGACTGGCTCTGGCTAGTTTACAGAGGCCTCCTCTGTGTCCTTTGTTTCACCTTTTGACATATAGAGCCTAATTTTCATGCATCTAAATATTAAGTCTCCACCCCAAAGCGAACTTGGAATGTATGTAACATGCATGGTTGCATGTGTCCCATCATAAATATTCACAGGTCCTCCTGGAATCTGTTAAATATGTATACTTAACTAACTCATTCAGCATAAATTCCTATCTCATCCTTCTTCAAAGTGCTTGCTTCCAGTTTCTGCCAGAGGCTACACTTCCCAGCCTGCAACCCTTTCCACTCCAAATTTATGAACTTGTGATTCTTCAGTTGACAATGTGGAGGACTGACAGTACTTAGGTTTCTCTCTAAAGGCCCCTTTCCATTTCTTTAAAAATTGTTTCAATGGCTGCAGGAAGTATTCTCTGCACCTTCACACACTAATTGAAATTTGGATGTCTGCTGAGGACACTGCTTCCCCTCAGCCTTTTTCATTATTTGGGCACTAAATTCACTGATAATAGAGAAAGAGACAGTGTTCCAGGAGATAAAATCTTCAGTGAATGAGCAGGCATGACCAAGAGGACAGTTGATCATAACATTAAGTAAGGGTGGCAGGTGGTATTGCCTGATTGCACCAGCTTTAAAAGAAAACAAAGGCCCAGGTGCAGTGGCTCATGCCAGCACTTTGGGAAGCCAAGGCAGGAGGATTGTTTGAGCCCAAGAGTTCAAGACCAACCTGGGCAATATAGTGAGACCTCATCTCCACAAAAAATTTAAAAATTAGCTGGACATGGTGGCGCATGCCTGTAGTCCCAGCTATTTGGGAGGCTGAGGTGGCAGTAGTGAACTGTGATCATACCACAGCACTCCAGCCTGGGTGACAGAGTGAGGCCCTAAATGAAAAGAGCGAGAGAGAGAGCACGGAAGAGTAATAACATGAAAGCTGCAGCAAAGAACCCTGAAAATATCAATCCCACCTCCAGATCTGAGGTGTATGATCTGAGGATGAAAATGCAACTTCCGCTTGTGCTCTTGTCTTAAACCCCAGTCATTTAGTAAGTCCACTAAACAGCCGATTCTTTACCTGTAGGTAAGCAGCAGAATGATGCTTCAAATAACAGCAGTTTTGTTTAATCCTTTCCAATATTAAAATACTTTTTTCCATTTTTTGCCCTAAGAACACTGACTAGTATTTCCAATGTAACATTAAGTAGAGATGGTGATATCTGTCAATTTTAAGTTTTTTCCAGATGTTTATCAGGATAATGATAAATATTTCCTTGTAATCCGAATTTCCTGTGAGTTTTTATTATGAATGGATGTTGGCTTTTGACAAATGCTTTTTCTGAAGCTATTGGAATTATCAAATTAAGTTTTTCCTTTTATGTATTAATATAGTAGATTGCCACATTTGATTTTCTAATGTTAAATTAATCTAGTACTCCTGGGATAAGTCAACTTGTTAATAAGTATTATCTTTTTAATATATTGCTGTATTAGGTTTATTAAATTTTCTTCAGGATTTTTTGAACCCATGTTGATAATGCAATTGGTCTGTACTTTTAATTTTCCTTTCTCAAGTTGACTTAGTCGGGTTTACAAGCAAATGCTATGTTAATCTATTAAAAAATAAGTGGTGGATATTTCCTTTTTTATATCCTACATTTTATATTTTAATATAAAGTTATTTATTTATTGAATATTGATATAAATTGCCAATAAAATGGCAATTCTTGCTAGGTTGATAGTTATTTTCTTTCAATACATGAAAGATAAGATTTCATTGTCTTCTTACTTCCGTTTTGGCTCTAGAGAAGTAAGCTGTCAGTCTATGTGGCAGTTTTAAAACATGTCCCCAATTCTTTGACACTTCTCTCATCAGGAAGTGGGACAAATTTTTCTTCTTCTTGATTCTAGGTGGGTTTTGTCTGCTTTCAACTAACAGATTATGGCACAAAGTGCTGTGCGACTTCTGAAGCTTATTGCAAAAGGTGAGGCACTTTCTGCTTTGTTAACTAGAACACACAGTTGGAGCCTTGAGCCACCACGTAAGAAGTCCCACTACTCTGAGGCTGCCACAGTACGAAGAAGACAAGTCACATGGACAGACAAAATGTAGGTGCTCTGGTTGGTAGTTCTAATTGTCAAGTCATTGCTACTCAAGTAACAGATATATGAATGAAACTGTCTTCATCCCTGTAGATCTACTGATCAGCATCAAGTGACCTTGGTCAATGCCAAAGAGATAAATAACTGCCCAGTGGAGCCCTGCCTGAACTGATACAAATAATCAGTGAGAATAATAAAATAGCTGTTTTTTTTAAGTCAAAAATGCTTCCTTTATTACATAAAGCTAATGCTGTTACGTACTTCTAAGTTCAACTGTTTGTGCATCTGTATATTGTTCAAAGTGTTATGCCTGTGATGTTAACAATGACCACTTCCAAGTGGCAGTGAACAGTGGCTCCCTGTGACTGTCATCATGGTACCTTCTCCTCACTGCACACAGTCAACAAACTGCTCTAGAAAATTAAGTTTTCCCAGCCCAGAGTAAACATATACTCAATATTCTTCCACACTGTCTTATACCATAAGAAGCAAATTTCTGAAGGAGATACAATCAAAGATACCACAGGTGTCCTAGCTTGTCAATATTGTTTTATCATTTTCATTAACAAAGCAGATTACAGTGTAGCGCTAATTTGCATTATAATTAGTTGTTACAAGACACTGCACATTCTCCTGAAGAAACACCATGATTTCCAAGATGCCAGGTCGCTCTTCCAACCAGTGAATGTTGAGCTCACCAGCAGGTGCAGGGCGACTTGTATTCCAATGATGTGCTTGAAATAGCGCTTTGCAAGATCAGCGTGGATTATGTGGACACAATTTGGAGACAATCTCCATTATACATTTGGTAGAAGTAAAACTGCCTGACTTAATCTTACTAGTAGAGTATTAGTGTTGTTATATTATGAAGACATACTATATTCCATTATTCTGCTTGGTTCACGGAAGAATAAAGACTTTGGGCCTAAATTACAATCAGATTATGAGCAACTTTCTAAGCAAAAGAAAGTAAGTGCTGAGGTTAATAAAGATATAGTAGTTCTCTTCACATGGCCATGTACTGTTTTGTGAACTGCATAATTAAAAATCCTGAGCTTAACAAAAACCTTTATAAATCAACTCATCAAAACAGGCATTTGGCCAATAAGGATTTAATTTCACACCAATAAAACTTTAGACTTTAGATTTATTTAGGGCTATTTGCATATGTTCATAGTAGATTTATTTAGGGCTCCTTGCATATGTTCATAGAATATTTAGTTTACTCTAAAAGATGACAAAACAGCCCCCCCCTCAGTGAGACCCTGGCCTAAATATATTTGCTTTATTTATATAGCAAGAGGATAATATTAAACATGGAAGCTTTCAATTTGTGGCATCCTTCAAAGGCTACAATTACGGATCCACCTAATTTTTCTGCAATACAAGCCCGATTGAGATCTTCTGGCCCATTTGCTTGACATTCATGTTTTATGCCTTGAAACTTCTTTTTGATTGCATCCTTGGAGCTGGCATAGATCATTTTACTTTTCAGAGGTGCTAGTTCTGGTGCCCACAAAAAAAACATCAACTCTTCTTTTCTGGATTCTTTTGTTTCAAAGCTTGCATCCTATAAAGCATAGCGACAATCTTTTTCAGGAAGCATTCCCACAAAATGCTTGAAAGGATCAGTTATGGTCACACCAACATCTCCAAGATCTCTTTGCCTTCTTCTACAATGATGTATTTTTGTCTGCACTGAGACAAAAAAATGACAGCCTTCTTTCTTTTCTTGATTTCTTCCGGTGTGGAGCATTTACGAACTTTCATGTCATAAAAAATACGACATACTTCATCAGCAACTTGCACTCCTGAGGCCATCTTCACCCCGTCCGTCTCGGGGACGCGGGGAAGGGAGTCGGCGGGAAGTGAGTCTGTGGAGCATCCTCCTCACGGAGGATGTTTTAACCACTAAATTTAGAAGTAATTAAGTATACCACAGTAATGATCATAACAGTTTAATTATCATTCCTTTCAATATCGTCTGTTTTTTCTGTCTGATAATTTGTCCACCTAAAATGTTTATTGAGGTATAATTTATATACTGCAAAATTCACACATTATAAGTATACAATTAAATGGTTTTGTTAAAAAATATTTTTTATTGTACATTAGGTTCTGGGGTACACATGCAGATCATGCAGGATTGTTGCATAGGTACATACATGGCAATGTGATTTGCTGCCTCCATCCCCCTGTCAGCTATATCTGTCATTTCTCCCCATGTCATTCTTCCCCAACCTCCCTTCCTGCTGTCCCTCCCCTAAACCCCACCAACGGACCGCAGTGTGAGATGCTCCCCTCCCTGTGTCCATGTGTTCTCACTGTTCAACACCCGCCTATGAGTGAGAACATGTGGTGTCTGATTTTCTGATCTTGTATCAGTTTGCTGAGAATGATGGTTTCCAGATTCATCAATGTCTCTACAAAGGACACGAACTCATCGTTTTTGATGGCTGCATAGTATTTCATGGTGTATATGTGCCACGTTTTCCTTGTCCAGTCTATCATTGATGGGCATTTGGGTTGGTTCCAAGTCTTTGCTATTGTAAACAGTGCCACAATGAACATACGTGTGCATGTGTCCTTATAGTAGAACGATTTATAATCCTTTGGATATATATTCAGTTATGGGATTGCTGGGTCGAATGGAATTTCTATTTATAGGTCCTTGAGGAATCGCCACACTGTCTTCCACAATGGTTGAACTAATCTACACTCCCACCAACAGTGTAAAAATGTTCCTGTTTCTCCACATCCTCTCCAGCATCTGTTGTCTCCAGATTTTTTAATGATCGCCATTGTAACTGGCGTGAGGTGGTATCTCAATATGGTATTGATTTGCATTTCTCTAATGACCAGTGATGATGAGCATTTCTTCATATGTTTGTTGGCCTCATATATGTCTTCTTTTTTAAAGTGTTCCTGTCCTTTGCCCACTTTTGAATGTGTTTGTTTTTTTTTTTTTTTCTCATAAATCTGTTTTAGTTCTTTGTAGATTCCGGATATTAGCCCTTTGTCAGATGGGTAGATTGCACGAAATTTTTTATCATTCTGCTAGTTGCCTGTTCACTCTAATGATTGTTTCTTCTGCTGTACAGAAGCTCCGGAGTTTAATTAGGTCCCATTTATCTGTTTTGGCTTTTGTTGCCGATGCTTTTGGTGTTTTAGTCATGAAGTCCTTGCCTATGCCTATGTCCTGAATAGTTTTGCCTAGGTTTTCTTCTAGGGTTTTTATGCTGTTAGATCTTATGTTTAAGTCTTTAATCCATCTGGAGTTAATTTTAGTGTAAGGCATCAGGAAGGGGTCCAGTTTCTGCTTTCTGCACATGGCTAGCCAGTTTTCCCAACACCATTTACTAAACAGGGAATCCTTTCCCCATTGCTTGTTTTTGTCAGGTTTGTCAAAGATCAGATGGTTGTATATGTGTGGCATTGCCTCTGAGGCCTCTGTTCTGCTCCATTGGTCTATATCTCTGTTTTGGTACCAGTACCATGCTGTTTTGATACCAGTACCATGCTATTTTGATTACTGTAGCCTTGTAGCATAGTTTGAAGTCAGGTAGTGTGACGCCTCCAGCTTTGTTCTTTTTGCTTAGGATTGTCTTGGCTATGCAGGCTCTCTTTTGGTTCCATATGAAGTTTAAGGTTTTTCCAGTTCTGTGAAGAGAGTCATAGGTAGCTTGATGGGGATAGTGTTGAATCTATAAATTACTTTGAGCAGAATGGCCATTTTCACAATATTGGTTCTCCTAACCATGAGCATGGAATGTTTTTCCATTTGTGTCCTCTCGTATTTCATTGAGCAGTGGTTTGTAGTTCTCCTTGAAGAGGTCCTTTACATCCTTTGTTAGTTGTATTCCTAGGTATTTTATTCTCTTTGTAGCAATTGTGAATGGGAGTTCGTTCTTGATTTGGCTCTCTTTAAGTCTGTTATTGGTGTATAGGAATGCCTGTGATTTCTGCACATTGATTTTGTATCCTGAGACTTTGTTGAAGTTGATTATCAGTTTAAGGAGATTTTGGGCTGAGATGGTTGGGTCTTATAAACATACAATCATGTCGTCTGCAAATAGAGACAATTTGACTTCCTTGTTTCCTAATTGAATACACTTTATTTCTTTTTCTTGCCTGATTATTCTGGCTAGAACTTTCAATGCTATATTGAATAGGAGTGATGAGAGAGGGCATCCTTGTCTAGTGAAAGATTTCAAAGGGAATGCTTCCAGTTTTTGCCCATTCAGTATGATATTGGTTGTGGGTTTGTCGTAAATAGCTTTTATTATTTTGAGATACATTCTGTCAATACTTAGTTTATTGAGAACTTTTAGCATAAAGTGCTGTTGAATTTTGTCAAAGGCCTTCTCTGCATCAATTGAGATAATCATGTGGTTTTTGCCATTGGTTCTGTTTATGTGGCGAATTATGTTTATAGACTTGTGTATGTTGAACCAGCCTTGCATCCCTGGGATGAAGCCTACTTGATCGTGACGGATAAGCTTCTTGATGTACTGTTGCAATCAGTTTGCCAGTATTTAATTGAAGATTTTTGCATCTATGTTCATCATGGATATTGGCCTGAAGTTTTCTTTTCTTGTTGAGTCTCTGCCAGGTTTTGGTAACAGGATGATGTTGGTCTCATAAAATGATTTGGGAAGGATTCCCTCTTTTCATATTGTTTGGAATGGTTTCAGGAGTGGTAACAGCTCCTCTTTGTAAGTCTGGTAGAATTTGGCTGTGAACCCATCTGGACCTGGGCTTTTATTGGTGAGTAGGCTATTAATTGCTGCCTCAACTTCAGCCCTTGTTATTGGTCTATTCAGGGTTTTGACTTCTTCCTGGTTTAGGCTTGGGAGGATGCAAGTGTCCAGGAATCTATCCATTTCTTCCAGGCTTACTGGTTTATGTGCATAGAGTTGTTTGTAGTAATCTCTGATGGTGGTTTGTATTTCTGTGGAATCTGTGGTGATATCCCCTTTATTGTTTTTTATTGCATCTATTTGATTCTTCTCTCTTTTGTTTTTTACTAATCTGGCTAGTGGTCTACTTTGTTGATCTTTTCAAAAAACCAGCTTCTGGATTTATTGATTTTTTGAAGGGTTTTTTGTGTCTCTATCTCCTTCAGTTCTGCTCTGGTCTTAGTTATTTCTCGTCTTCTGCTACGTTTTGAGTTTTTTTTTTTTTTTTTTTTTTTTTTTTTTTTTTTTTTTTTTTTTTTTTTTTTTTTTTTTTTTTTTTTTTTTTTTTTTCTTTTTTATTTTTTTTTTTTTTTTTTTTTTATCTTGCTCCTCTAGTTCTTTCCATTTTGATGATAGGGTGTTGATTTTAGATCTTTCCTTGCTTCTCATGTGGGCATTTGTTGCTATAAATTTTCCTCTAGACACTGCTTTAAATGTGTCCCAGGGATTCTGGTATGTTGTGTCTTCATTCTCATTGGTTTCAAAGAACATCTTCATTTCTGCCATCATTTCATTGTTTATCCAGTCAACATTCAAGAGCCAGTTGTTCAGTTTCCATGAAGCTGTGCGGTTCTGAATTAGTTTCTTAATCCTGAGTTCTAATTTGATTGTACTGTGGTTTAAGAGACTGTTTGTTTTGATTTCCGTTCTTTTGCATTTGCTGAGGAGTGATTCACTTACAATTATGTGGCCAATTTTAGAGTAGGTGTGATGTGGTGCTGAGAAGAATGTATATTCTGTGGATTTGGGGTGGAGAGCTCTGTAAATGTCTATTAGGTTTGCTTGATCCAGATCTGAGTTCAAGTCTTGGATATGCTTGTTAATTTTCTGTCACATTGATCTGTCTAATAGTGACAGTGGAGTCTAAGTCTCTTCGTAGGTCATTAAGAACTTGCTTTATGTATCTGGGTGCTCCTGTATTGGGTGTGTATATATTTAGGATCATTAGCTTTTCTTGACATATCGATCCTTTTACCATTATGTAATGCCCTTCTTTGTCTCTTTTGATCTTTGTTGGTCTAAAGTCTATTTTATCAGAGACTAGGATTGCAACTCCTGCTTTTTTTTTGCTCTCCATTTGCTTGGTAAATCTTCCTCTTTCCCTTTATTTTCAGTCTATGTGTGTCCTTGCACATGAGATGGGTTTCCTAGATACAGCACATAGATGGGTTTTGACTTTTTATCCAATTTGCCAGTCTGTGTCTTTTGATTGAGGTATTTAGCCCACTTACATTTAAGGTTAATAGTGTTATGTGTTAATTTGATCCTGCTATTTTGATGTTAGCTGGTTGTTTTGATCATTAATTGACACAGTTTCTTCATTGTGTCTATGGTCTTTACCATTTGGTACATTTTTGGAGTGGCTGGTACTGGTTGTTCCTTTCTATATTTAGTGCCGCTTTCAGGAGCTCTTGTAAAGCAGGCCTGGTGGTGATGAAATCTCTGAGTACTTGCTTGTTCGTAAAGGATTTTATTTTTCCTTCACTTATGAAGCTTAGTTTGGCTGGATATGAAATTCTGGATTGAAAGTTCTTTTCTTTAAGGATGTTGAATATTGGCCCCCACTCTCTTCTGGCTTGTAGGGTTACTGCCGAGAAATCCGCTGTGAGTCTGACGGGTTTCCCTTTGTGGGTAACCAGACCTTTTTCTCTGGCTGCCCTTAGCATTTTTTCCTTCATTTCAACCCTGGTGAATCTTATGATTATGTGCCTTGGGGTTGCTCTTCTTGAGGAATATCTTTGTGGTGTTCTCTGTATTTCCTGGACTTGAATATTGGCCTGCCTTGCTAGGTTGGGGAAATTCTTCTGGATAATATCCTGAAGAGTGTTTTCCAGGTTGGATTCCTTCTCTCTGTCACATTCAGGTACACCTATCAAATGTAGATTAGGTCTTTTCACATAATCCCATATTTCTTGGAGGCTTTGTTAATTTCACTCTTTTTTCTCTTATCTTGCTTTCTCATTTTATTTCATCGAGTTTATCTTCAATCTCCGATATCCTTTCTTCTGCTTGGTCAATTCAGCTATTGAAACTTGTGTATGCTTTGTGAAGTTCTCATGTTTTGTTTATCAGCTCCATCAAATGTTATATTCTTCTCAAAGCTGTTTAATCTGGTTAGCATTTCATCTAACCTTTTTTCAAGGCTCTTAGTTTCTTTGCATTGGGTTAGAACATGTTCTTTTAGCTCAGAGAAATTTGTTATTACCCACCTTCTGAAGTCTGTTTCTGTCAATTCATCAGACTCATTCTCCATCCAGCTTTGTTCCCTTGCTGGTGAGGAGTTGTGATCCCTTGGGGAGGAGAGGTGTTCTGGTTTTGGGTGTTTTCATCCTTTTTGCACTAGTTTCTTCCCATCTTTGTGGATTTATCTACCTGTGGTCTTTGTAGTTGGTGACTTTTGGATGGGGTCTCTGAGTGGATGTCCTTTTTGTTGATGCTGAAGTTATTTCTTTCTGTTTTTTAGTTTTCATTCTAACAGGCCCCTCTGCTATAGGACTGCTGGAGGTCCACTCCAGACCCTTGTTGACTGGGGATCACCTGTGGCAGCTGCAGAACAGTAAGGGTTGCTGCCAGTTTCTTCTTCTGTTATCTTTGTCCCAGAAGGATACCCTCCAGATGTCAGCCTGAGCTCTCCTTTATGAGGTGTCTCTTTGGATATATGGGGGTTGGGGAGCTGCTTGAGGAGACAGTCTGTCTCCTATAGGTGCTCAAGTGCTGTGCTGGGAGCTCCATTGTTCCATTTGGAGCTGCTGGGCAGGTATGTTTAAGTCTGCTACAGCAGAACTCATAACTGTCTCTTTTCCTAGGTGCTCTGTCCTGGGAAGGTGGGGTTTATTTATAAGTTCCTGACGTGCTGCTGCCTTTTTTCAGAGCTTCCCTGCACAGAAAGGAGGTAGCCTAGTCACAGTCTGCCAGCAGAAGCATTGCTGAGCTGCCATGGGCTCTGGTCAGCTGCTGTGTGAACTTCCTTGCAGTTTTGTTTACAGAGGTACAGTTAGAAGTGCCTTGGTAATGGCAGTCTGCCTCAGTAATGGCGGACTGCCTCGGTAATGGTGGGCTGCCTTGGTAATGGCTGACACCCTTCCCCTCACCATGTTGGACCATCCGGGGTCCAGCTGCCCTTGCTGTGAAACTCTCAATCCAGAGCGTTTCAGATTGCTGGTCTTTGTTGGGGTGGGATCCGCTGAGCCAGATCACCTGGCTCCCTGTTTCAGCTCCCTTTTTTTCAGTTGAATGGGCGGCTCTGTCTCCCAGGCATTCCAGGTGCCCATTGAAACGGCTGCCCAGATTTGTGTGAGTTTTTGTGTGGAGACCCGCTGCACCAGCTGAAAGAGCCATGCTGGAAACTCATGGCGCTTTTCAGCCTGGGAATCTCCTGGTCTGTAGGCAGTAATAACTTGTTTGGAAATGCAGTGATCACTCACCTTCTGCATTGTTCTCTCTGGGAACTGTATTCTGGAGCTGTTCCTATTCAGCCACCTTGGATCTCCAAATTAAATGGTTTTTAGTAAATGTATGGAGTTATGCAATCACTGCTACAATCCAGAATTAGAATATTTCTATTACCCCCGAAAGATTCTCCATGCTGGGTTGCAGGCAATCCCTGCTTCCACTCCTAGACCCTAACAATCACTAAAGAGATTTCTGCTGTATAAATTGGTCTTTTCTGTATATTTTATATAAGGTAAATCATGCAATATGTAAGTCTTTTTGTCTGACTTCTTTAACTTACAATGTTTTGAATTTCATCTATATTTATCACATATAATTAGTTCTTTTAATTGCTGAATAAAATTCCAGTTATATGGATATACCACATTTTATTTATGTATTCACCATTTGGTGAACTTTTGAATGGTTTTCAGTGATCTGCCTATTCATTATTGAGTTGAAAGATTCCTTTATATATATATTTTGGATATTAGATCCTTATCAGATATAAAATATGCAAACATTTTTTCCAGTTCCATGCATTGTCTTTTCTTTTCTGGGTGTCCTTTGAAACACAAAAGTTTTTAAGTATGATGAAGTAAAATTATCTATGTTTATTTTTGTTGGTTCTTGGTTTTGGTGTTATATCCAATAAACCATTGTCTAATTCAAGATCACAAAGATTTATTCCTATATTTTCCTATAATTTTGTAGTTTTACCTCTTACATTTTATCTTTTATCCATTTTGAGTTAATGTTTAAGTGTAGGATTCAGCAAGGTGTCCAGAGCATAACCTGAATAAATCAAAGATGAGGTAGATCTATACATGTTGATATGAAGTGATATCCAAAATACACTGTAACTTTTTTTGTTTTGAGACAGTCTTGTTCTGTCACCCAGGGTGGAGTGCAGTGGTGGGATCTCAGTTCACTGCAACCTCCACCTCCTGGATTCAAGCAATTCTCCTGCCTCAGCCTCCCAAGTAGCTGGGACTACAGGCATGCACCACCATATCCAGCCAATTCAAAATATATTGTTACTTTTTGAAAATCAAGGTACAGACCAAATTTACACTGCTCCTGTTTTCGTGTGAAATAGAGACATGTGTGTGCACACACACACACACCCACACACATTTGTACATGCATACACTATTTCTGGAGGGGAATATACAAACCCACAGCAATGACTGCCTGTCACACTATGGGGTTGGAAATCTCAGAGGGAAGAAAATTTACTTTTTATTGTATGCTCTTGTTTACCTATTTTTGAACTAGCCAGTAAAACTAACTAAAAATACACAGAAAGTACCCTATAAACATGTAAAATTATGTCATTATGCATTTTAAAAATTAATGAATAAAAAATAAAATTATACAATCTTCAAGAAATGAAAAAAGATAAAATAGGTAAACAAAACTTATGAAGAAAAACTGTACAAGAATAGCTAATAAAAATTTTGAAGAAGTACAATGAAGGAAAATGTCATATAGTTATCAAACATATCACAAAGTTGCAGTCATTAAAACAGTGTGGTAAGAGATTAGTTAAGGAGAATTCACGACATCAGATTTTAGCAATTTAGTATATGATAAAGAAGACATTTTCAAATTAATGAAAAAAGGATTGGTTGTGTCAGTTAGCTGCCATTTTGGGAAAATTTCTATTTGAATTATGCACTACATCCAAAAGTAACTTCCAGGGCAATTAGATTGCTCACTATAAAAATAAAGCTATACAAATAAGAGAATAAAATATATACTATTTTTGTAATTTCTTGGGGGCAGCAAAGACATTTTCAGGCAGAAAACATAAGTGAAAAAGATCCAGAGAAACATAAATGAAAAGACTGATATAGGATAGAAGATTTTGACTATATATAAAGATCAAAAATTTTTGAAGGACAAAAAAATACCATAAAGGAATTAAAGTACAAGTGACAATGCGAGGAAAACATTTGAAAGATAAATAACAATGTGTCCATATCCATAATCTATAAAGGCCTTTTACAAATACATAAGCAAAAGATGACTACCCAAATAGAAAACTGGACAAAATTTACTAGCAGACAATTCACAGAGGGAGTTATATAAATAGCCAACAACCATGAAACAATATACAATTTGACTACTAACCAGGGAAATGCAAATGAAGACAACATATAAATATTTAGCTCATCAAATCGGAAAATTTTCTGAAGATTTATAATATATGTTGTTGGCAATGGTGTGGGGAAAAGGGCAGTCATATACTTATGGTACGGGATACAAATTGGTACAAAATTGCTGAAAATCAGTTTGGCAGTGTCTAACAAAACTCCACATCTAAAAACCAGTGTCCTTCATGACATTCTTGAGCAGCTGAATTGATGCAACCAATGATCTATCTTCAAATTTCTTGTGAAGAAAATAAACCCTTATTTATTTAAACCACTGTCCATTGAATATTCTGTTACTTACACCATACTCATTCTTAATATCCTAGATTGGGGCAAGCAAGCATTTTTTTGAAAAGGCTGGATAGTAAACACTCTAAAATTTGTCAACACTATCTAGTCTCTGTCACATATTCTCTTCCTCCTCTGCCTTCTTCCTCCCCTTCCTCCCGCCCTCCTTTCTTTTCTTTGCAATATTTAAAAAATGTGAAATCTCATCTAAGCTCATGGACTATTCAAAAGCAGGCCACAAGCCAAATTTGGCTTATAGGCCACAGTCTGCTGACTCTGATTCTATATAATTAATGGAGAAAGATCTGGAAGGATATGTATCAAAGTCTATGCAGTATTTCAAAGGAGTGTTGAGTTTAATGAGTGACATTAAATTTTTTCTATATACTCCTATTTTTAAAATATACAATCAGCAATTATTTGTGTAACATTTATATTTTTTAAAAGATCATGTCAACTGGAGACAAGGCTGAATTATGAAGTATTTTAGAAACTCAAAACTCTCCATACTTTTTCTTCTTACCTGACCTTAAATCTTCTCCTCAACTTACCAACAGTGTGTCTCCAACTTCCCCATAAAGTAAAGGTCCCAAGATTCCTGATTCATACTGAATAGGTTCACGAGTCTTAAAGGTTTCATCTGTGTATGCCATAAATCGAACTTTTTTGTACTTCCTACCAATCCGCTGAGGGCCATTGTTCAAATATTCACTTTTATAACTTCTGAATAAGAGAAAAAAAGATGAGAGGTTGGGAAGAAAAATTCTAGGTAGGCTCAGCTCAAATCCAACTCTAAAACAGCTTATATGATCCAATCAAGGCAAGGAGTGAGAAAAATACAAGCTTCTCTGATGCTCAGCTATGTCAGTCTCCAAATGTTAATACCTTGCCATTTGATTCCACACCTGTACCTAACCTTAAACATGGCTTAAGGATTTGTTGGTTTGAATAACTGGTGAGAACTTTTTGAGTATGGGGAAGAGAGAGTACCAATAGTCAAAAAGTGTTTACCTGTCACTGGGGGCGACAACTGAGGGAGCATAGTCCCAGTCCTCCTCTTCAGCAGCAATGTAATGTACCCAAGTTTTAGGATGCTTCTTGGCAACTGAGCGAATTTGGATAAAGGAAGGAGAGTTGTCATCATCAAATCTGACCACATCCATTTCAGATTCAGCAAAATCATTATCATAGTCTTCCTCTTCTTCATTATTTTTCATTCGTAGTTGGGGTTCCTCTGGGCAGCTGTCTACTTTGACATAAGCTTCCATGCCATCTGGAGTCAGACAAACCAAACAATGTCAGACTTTCTTGCTGTGTTAGGCTGTTCTTGCATTGCTAGAAAGAAATACCTGAGTCCGGGCAATTTATAAAGAAAAGAGGTTGAATTGGCCCATGGTCTGCATGCTATATGGGAAGCATAGTGCTGACATTTGTTTGGCTTCGGGGAGGTCTCAGGAAGCTTACAGTCATGGGGGTGGGTGAAGAGGGAGGAGGCGCATCACATGGTGAAAGCAGGAGCAGGAGAGAGAGTGTGCCTCTCCACATGACTATTCCTTCTTGCCACTTCATATATATATTTATTTCTCAATGGATTATCTGGTACTTGTTTGTTTCTTCCTCTGGTCTTTGCACTCACCATTTCCCTTTTGCTTGACTCTTCTCTATATATGTTTCACTTCCTTTTCAAAAGTAATTCATTTGCTCTTATAATATGTATTACCATTTCCCTTCTGGAACTGGCTTTGAGCCTATCGTTCCCCCACCCAAATTATAAGCAAAGAGACTTGAAGAACTGCGTATTTTCAGCATTTCAAAGCCTAGACCAGTCTACCTCCCTGCCCCACAGTCACCTAATGATTTCTATATTTACCCTATTGGATTATAATACAAATCATTGATTTAATAACAGCTTATTGGGAAAAATGATAGTATAGATGTAAACTTTAAGACATGTTCCAAGTTCATAAAAACATGAAAAGATACAAGTTAAAGTCAAGGAGGTATGTATTTTAAGAGCATGTCTGCCTGTGACTAGTTGTAAACCCCATGGCAAGTCTATTCAAAATTTTTAGTCTCATCTTTATGCTTAGTAAAATGGATAATAATAATTCCTGCCCTATTTATACCACAGGGCAATTTTAAAGATCAAATACTTCTAAGAAGGGAGACCTGTTTAATTGATTATGAGGAACAGGGCAGGTTTTAGGAGCAGCAAACAACTAGTCTGGGGTTCATGTAGCCTCAAACATAATTCAGTCTGCATCTAAAAACAAAGGGTTTTGTCTGAGGTTCAATAAGATAAAGTATTTTTTTTTTCTGAAAAATAAAGATTAAAATCAGTGGATAGAATCTGTCAAAAGGAAAAACAAAACAAAACAAAAAATAAACTCTTAAACTACATATGCTGACCAGCCTTCAATCCCATGCTACTTCTAAAATTCACTAGCTTCTTAACCTGCCCTCAGTTTCACAGATGTCTCTCATGTACAGAGTGCGTCCAGCAGTCTGGTGTCTCAAGTCAAGCACTACAATATCCTGTTATATTTGCTATTTACTGCTCTGGGCACTGCTACTGATATACTGGAGCCCTTACAGTTGCAACCTGAGCAATGCCTTTTTTTCCATTTCCCTAGATTTCCAAAAAACATCTCTTCAACTACAACCTGCATTCCTCGCTCGATGATATTGGAGCCTAGTTAATGGGATAAAGCTGAGAAACCACGGGCATACTGCTCTCATCTTCCCACCTCAATCATCCCTAAGCCATCTTTTCTCCCTCTATCACAGACATTTAACTAAAAATCCATAAGTCCTACTAATACTCAAGTCCTTTCATAGTCAAGGTAAAAACTTTACACTGGAAGCTAGAAATTAGGGGATCTTGGTTAAGGTCTAACATAGTAACTCTATAATGTCCCCTTCAGCAACACACTATATTCCTGTACATTGTCCAGTAAATTCTATTAAAAGTAGAACTGGATATTTATAATACTCATTTTAAAGATCCAAGATATTACCATGTTGGTGGGAAGAGATATGACAAAATAGTAGAAACTGTCCAAGGTCCATGAAGACTGTTTGAGCAGTAAGGAAAGTTATTGGTGAGATTTCCAAGGAGGCCTGGCGGTGGTTCCTCACAAGAAATGTGTGACCTTCGAGGAATACTGAGTGTACTTCAGGAGTGGTGCCCATTCCAATCACATGCCAAGACACTGATTTCCTGTGGCATCCGATCAGACCTGTAAAGCAGGAATAAGACACCTATGGCTAAGAAGTAGAGAATTTGAAATGGAAAACACTTTCTAAGGCACAATGGACAAATCAATCTTAGGCATTTTATTGCTATCAAACCAACAGCTCTTCCCAAGGTCACCAATCACCATCATGCTGCTAAATCCAATGTATATTTTTCAGTCTTTATTTGCACCTGTTGACCATTCATTCCTTCTGGAAACTCCCTCTTCCCTTGGCCTCTGTGCCAACATCTCTCTGGGTTTTTTTCTCCTACTTCTCAGACTGCTCCTTCTTCTGTCTCCTCTCCTGACCTCTTCTGGAACTCCAGATTCATACAGCCAATCACTTTCTCAACATCTCCACCTAGGTATCTCAAAAAACTCACATGTTCAAAACCAAATTTACAATTTTCATCACTTCATTCTTTTCCAGACGTTTTTATAACAGTGAATGGCAGCATCCTACATTCAAACATGCAAGTGAGAGTTACCTTTGTCCCCATTGTCATCTCCCATATGCAATTTGACATTGACCAGGGCAATATAATCAGTAATACATAATACTTATTGAGCACTTGCTTACAAATTTTAATTCATTCATTCCTCATAACAACCCTATGAATGTAGAAACTATTATCATCTATGTCTTGCAGGAGAGGAAATGGATGCCCAGAGAGGTTAATTAATTTGCTCAGTATTTGAACCCAAGCAGTGATGTTTTAAGATCTCACATTGGTAACTACGAGGGCACAGCTGCCTCCTATTTTGGCTAAGAGTTTTCAAATATATCTATTTTTTCACTATTAGTACTACTGCCATCTTAATCCAAGTTACCACTATCTCTTGTGTGAGCTACTGATAGATTTTTTATAGGTCTTCCCATAGCTAGCCATATTCCCCTCCAAGACTCTTACCTACAAAGAAACTGGTGTAATATTTTTGCATTTCAGATCTGACTGTAGTATCCACCAGCCTAAAATCCATTGGTGGCTGTCATTCCACATAGAATAAAGTCCAGACTCTCTACTAAGGACTAAAAGGCCCCAATAGATTTGATTCCTAATACTGTTACAGCTTCATCTCACATTGCCTCATTTCCCCAGTTTCAAAGCTAAGTTCAAGGGGTACTTCCTTAGGGAGGCCTTCTCTGATTCCCCAGTCTAGGTCACATTCTTTTATTATAGGTTTACATAGAATTACGTAATTTTCCTTTAGAGTAATGCTCAGTTTGTAATTTTGTAATTATTCTCTGGGGTTGCTGAATTTTCCAAATTCCTCTTTTATGTAGTCACTGGTTTTACAATAGCACACATTCAGTGGCTATCAAGGCCCTCTATATCTGAAAATGTCTTTTTTCTTCCCCCAAAGTTGGTTCATAGTTTGACTAAAAATTCTAGGTTCAAAATAATTTTTCCCTTAGATCTTTTACAATATTGCTCCATTATATTATCAATCTAATTCCCATTTTTTTGTATGTGACCTGTTTCTCCCAGAAGAAACTTTAAGTATCTTCTATTTGTGCTCTAAAATGCCACAATGATAATTTTGTGTGGGGGTCTTTTTATTTATCCTAATGGGCAATTTTATTTTTTTAACTATATAACTTTTTATTGACACATAAATAATTGTATATATTTATGGGTACAATGTGACATTTCAATACATTGTCTAATTATTCGAATCAGGGTAATTATCATATCCATCACCTTAAATGTTTGTCATTTCTTTGTTGTCAGAACATTTGAAATCTTCTCTTCTATTTGAAATACACAATATATTATTGTTGTCTATTGTCATCCTACTGTGCAATAGAGTACCAGAACTTATTCCTTCTATCTACCTGTAACATTGTATCCACTGACTAACCTCTCTCCATCTCCCTCTTCCCCCTAATCTCCCTAGAATCACTAATCTCAACTACTATGAGACCAATTTTTAAAGACTGTACATAGGCCTGAGATCATGCAATATTTGTCTTTCTTTGCCTGGCTTATTTCACTTAACATAATGTCCTCCAGCCTCATCCACGTTGTTGCAAATGACAGGATTTCATCTTTTTTAAATGGATGAATAGTATTCCATTGTGCATATATGCCACATTTTCTTTATCCATTCATCCACTGATGGACATTTAAGTTGATTTTATATCTTGACTATTGTGAATAATGCTGTCATAAACATTTGGAGGCTGAGGTGGGAGGACTGCGTTAGCCCAGGAATTCGAGACTGCAGTGAGTTATGATTGCACCACTGCATTCCACCCTAGGCAGCGGAGTGAGACCTTATCAAAAAGAAAGTGAATGGACTGACAACTGTATTTCATTTTAACACTAGAGGGGGCCCTAAGCCCAGATTAGACGCAAGTCTCGTGCTGGCTCTGCTACTAACGCAGTGTCCAGCCTGGATGGGCCCATGGGAGACCCGCAGAGAGCACCAAGGCCATATGGGAGAGCCGGTGAAGCTCTCAAGTCCAGAGGATCTGTGAACCATGCTTCCAACGGCAGAGTGCCCACAAACAGTCTCTCTGATGTGGCATTTCCTCTGGCAAGGATGGAGAGCCACCGCCAAATTCTACTTGCTTGCTGCCACTAGCCCCGCCCCCTTTCTTTGTCCATACCTGACTTCAGGTGGTTCAACCCAGTTGATACTCAAAGTACTCCCCATGAGCTGATGTAGGAATGAGTATCCTATAGAAGGACCTAGGATGGTGGAGAAGCCAAATGACTGCCTCTGCCTCACTTTTTTTCTGGTGTAAAAACCGTGAATCCACGGTGACTTCCGCCTGTGGTACTGCAGTCATAAAGAACCAGTCCCCTTAACGTCCAACTACGGTTTTATTCGTCTTTGCAGTCCAAAAGGGCTTCACAATCGTGCTCGTGTGTTCGGGTTTTCTTAGCTCTTGTGAAGGTAATTTCACTTATCAAGTTGTTAAGTAGATGTTTCTGTGAGGAGATGATTGCTGAAGAGTCCGACTCCACCACTTTGCTCCACCCAGCATGCACTATTTAAATTAGACATCTGGAGATGAAGGCCTGGAAAGAAGACAATACAAGCCGCAACCCCTCTCCTCAAGCTTTATCTAGTAGCAACTTTTTTATAAACACCAGATGGAAGAGATGCATACATAGGGAAGGGTATGTGGGACGGGGTGTGGGGCCAGCCACTCTCCAGGAACCTCCATGTGTTCACCTACTCAGAAGCTCCTGATGGACAATTTTAATATGAATAGTCATATCTTTTAATTCTTAACCTTTTCCTATAATTTCTTGATTTTAAAATCTGTTTAAAAATATACAGTTGACTCTTGAACAGCACAGGTTTGAATTGCATGAGTCCACTTATATGCAGTTTTTTTTTAGTAAATATACCAAAATTTTTTGGGGAAATTTGTGACAATTTGAAAAAACGTTCACATGAAATGCATAGGCTAAAAATATCAAAAAATTAAGAAAAAGCTAGGTATGTTATGAATGCAAAAAATATATGTAGATGGCCGGACATGGTGGTTCACGCTTATAATCCCAGCACTTTGGGCAGCCAAGGTGGGCAGATCACAAGGTCAGCAGTTCAAGACTGGCACGGCCAACATGGGGAAACCCTGTGTCTATTAAAAACACAAAAATTAGCTGGGTGTGGTGGTGCAAGCTTGTAATCCCAGCTAGTCAGGAAGCTGAGGCAGGAGAATCGCTTGAACCCGGGAGGTGGAGGTTGCAGTGAGCCGAGATCGTGCCACTGCACTCCATCCTGGGTGACAGAGCGAGACTGTCTCAAACAAAACAAAACAAAACAAAACAAAACAAAAACAAAAGAAAAGAAATGACTTGACTTCTTCCTTTCCAATTTGGATGTTCTGTATTTACTTCTCTTGCCTAACTGCTCTGTGCAGGACTTCCACTAATTATGTTGAATAAAAGTGGTGAACGTAGGTATCCTTCTCTTGTTCGAGTCTTTAGAGGAAAGGCATTTGATTTTTCCACATTCACTATAATGTTAGCCACGGGTTTGTCATGAATGACCTTTATTATTTTGAGGTATGTTTCTTCTATATTCATGTTGATGAAAGTTTTCATCATAAAAGGATGTTGATTTTATCAAATGGCTGGTTAGAATCGATTGAAATAATCAGCCTGTAATCCCAGCACTTTGGGAAGCCAAGGCGGGTGGATCACTTGAGGTCAGGAGTTCAAGACCAGCCTGGCCAACATGGTGAAAGCCTGTCTCTACTAAAAATACAAAAATTAGCTAGGTATGGTGGCCTGTGCCTATAGTCACAGCTACTCGGGAGGCTGAGGCACGAGAGTCACTTGAAGCCAGGAGGCAGAGGTTGCAGTGAGCCAAGATCACGCCATTGCACTCCAGCCTGTGTGACCAAGCGAGACTGTCTCAAAAAAAAAAAAAAAAGGAAATTATCATATGGTTTTTGTTCTTGATTCTATTATTATGATGTATCACATGTATTGATTTGTGCCATTGAATCATTCCTGTATCTGTGGGATGAATCCCACTTGATAATGGTGAATTATCTTTTTAATGTGTTGTTGAATTCAGTTTGCTAGTATTTTCTTAAGGACTTTTGTATCTGTTCATCAGTGATATTGGCCTGTAGTTTTCTTTTTTTGTTGTTGTGTCTTTCTCTGGTTTTGATATCAGGGTAATGCTGGCCACGTTTAATTAGGTTGGAAGTCATTCTTTCTCTAAAATTGTTTCAAAGAGTTTGAGTAAGACGGGTATTAGTTTTCTTTGAATATTTGGTAGAATTCAGCAGTGAATCTATCACATCCTGGGATTTTTTGGGGGTGACGGAATGGGAGACTTTTTATCGCAGCTTTGATCTCATTACTCATTATTGGTTGGTTGAGGTTTTCTATTTCTTCATGGTTCAATGTTGGTTGGTTGTACATATCCAGAAATTTATCTGTTTCTTCTAGGTTTTCCAATTTGTTGGCATATGGTTGCTCATAATAGTCTCTAATGATTCTGTGTATTTCTGAGGTCTCTGTTCTCATGTCTCCTTTTTCATTTCTGATTTTATTTATTTGGTCCTTCTGTCTTTTTTTCATAGTCTGGCTAAAGATTTCTGAATTGTGTTTATTTTTTAAAAAAACCAACTTTTTGTGTCATTGATCTTCTAAATATTTTTTACTCTCAATTTCATTTATTTCTTCTCTGACCCTTATGTATTTCCTTCTACTAAGTTGTTTTTGCTTTTCTAGTTCCTTGAAGAACACGATTATGTTGTTTATTTGCAGTCTTTCTACTTTTTCTATATAGGCATTTATTGTTATAAACATCCCTCTTAGTACTGCTTTTGCTGTATGCCTTAGAGTTCGCTGTGATGTATCTCCATTTTCATTTTTTTCAAGACATTTTAAAATTTACTTCTTAATTTCTTCATTTACCCATTGGCCATTCAGGAGCATGTTGCTTAATTTTGTCTTTTTATGTATTTTCTGAGGTTCCTCTTGTTACTGATTTTTAGTTTTATTTCACTGTGGTCAAAAAAGATACTTGATACAATTTCTATTTTTTTGAATTTTTATAGACTTGTTTTGTGACCTTAGATATGGTGTATTCTGGAAACTGTTTTGTGTCCTGATGAAAAGAATGTGTATTCTGCAGCAGTTAGGTAAAATGTTCAGTAAATGTCAGTTAGGACTATTAGATCTAGTGTGTAGCGTAACTCCATTGTTTATTGATTTTCTGTCTGGATGATCTGTCCATTACTGAGACTGGGGTGTTAAGTCCCCTACTAATATTGTATTGCAAACTATCTCTCCCTTTAGATCTATTAATGCTTGCTTTATATACTTAGGAGCTCTTGTTTTGGGTATATAGATATTTATAACTGTTATATCCTCTTGCTGAATGGACCCCTTTATCATTATATAGTGATCCTCTTTGTTTATCTTTACAGTCTTTGATTTGCGGCCTGTTGTTTCTGATATAAGTATAGCTACTCCTGCTCCTTTTTGCTTTCTAGTTGCATGGAATATCTTCACTTCCAGTCTATGTGTGTCTTTGCTGGTGTAGAAGGTTTTTTGAAAGCAGTATATAGTTGAATCTTGTTTCTTTATCCATCCAGCCACTCTATGCTTTTTTCTTTTTTTTTTTTTTGAGGCAGAGTCTCACTCTGTCTCCCAGTCTGAAATGCAGTAGCGCGATCTCCACTCACTGCAACCTCCGCCTCCTGGATTCAAGTGATTCTCCTGCTTCAGCCTCCAGAGTAGTTGGAACTACAGATGTGCACCACCACGCCTGGCTAATTTTGTTGTATTTTTAGTAGAGATGGGGTTTCACCATGTTGGCCAGGCTGGTCTCAAACTACTGACCTCAGGTGATCCGACCACCTCGGCCTCCCAAGTGCTAGGATTACAGGGGTGAGCCAGCACTCCTGGCTCACTGTAAGCTTTTTATTTGGAGAACTGAGACCATTTCTATTCAGTGCAATTATTGATAAGTAAGAACTTACTACTGCCACATTGTTGGTTGTTTTCTGGTTGTTTTGGGACTCCTCTCTTCCTTTCTTCATCTCTTACTGCCTTCTTTTGTGGCTGAGTGATCATCTCTGGTAACGTGTTTTAATCTGTTGCTTTTTATTTTTAGTGAATCTGTTACAGGTTTTTGTGCTGTGATTACCATGAGGCTTACAAAACACATCTCATAGATATAACAAGCAATTTTAAAGAAATGAAAACTTGTCTTAGATCACAAAAAAAGAATAGAAACAAAGGCAGAAAACACACACACACACACAAATCTACACTTTAACTTCATACCCCTCACATTTTGACTTTCAGTTGCTCAATTTACATATTTTTATATTACCTATATCCTAACAGGTTGCTGTAACTATTATAGTTTTTGATAGATTTATCCTTCAGGCTTCATACTAGAGTTATAAGTGGATTGCACACCACAAATAGAGTATTCTGAGTGTGTCCATGTATTTAATTTTACCTACTGTTAGTTTTTATACTTGAAAAATTTTCTTTTGCATGTTAGTATTCTTTTTTTTTCAGATTGTAGAACTCTTTAGCATTTCTTGCAATATGAGTCCAGCAGTGGTGAATTCTCTCAGTTTTTGTTTGTGTAGAAAAGACTTTCTCTCTCTGGCATATTTGAATGATAATTCTTCTGGCTACAAAATTTGTAGGTTTTTTTCTTTGAACACTTTAAAAATGTTGTTTTACTCCATGCTGACCTGTATAGTTTTCATTGACAAGTCTGTTACCAGGAAAATTAGAGCTCCTTTATATGTCATTTGCTTCTTATCTCTTGCTTTTAGGATCCTCTCTTTATCCTTGACGTTTGAGAACTAGATTATTATTTGCCTTGGGGCAGTCTGATTTGGGTTGAATCTGTTTAGTGTTCTAAGACCTTCTTGTATCTAGATATTTATGTCTTTCTCATGTTTCAGGAAGTTTTCTGTTATTGTTTCCTACTCAGCTTTCCATCCCTTACTCTTACTTAGCTCCCTCTTGTACATCAAACATTCTTAGATTTGGTCTTTTGAGGTAATTTTCTATATCTTGTAGGAGATCTTCATTTCTTTTTGTTCTTTTTATCCTCTAACTTTGCATTTCCAAGTAGCCAGTCTTTGAGCTCACTGATTCTTTCCTCTGCTTGATTCTCTTACGAGTTACTCGGTTCATCAAACGCATTTGTCAGTTCCAAGATTTCTGTTTCTGTTGTTTCAATCTCTATGTTAAATTTCTCTGAGAAATTTCTGAATCACTTTCTGTGTTATCTTAGGTATCATTGAGCTTTCTTAAAATTGCTACTTTGAATTATTAATGAGAGAGCTCACAAATTGCTATCTTGTTAGGGTCAGTCACTGGGTTTTGGCTTTGTCTTTTTGGGAAGCTCATGGTTCCCTCTTTGCTATTGTTTCTTGTGGATATACATCTATGCGTTTACATTGAAGGATTAGTTATTTATTTCAGTTTTCTCTGTCTAGCTTGTTTTTGCTGATTGAATCTTCACTGCTAGGTCAGTGCCCTTTTTTTTGGCTCTAGGTGGCACCTAAGTCCAGGTTCGCCTCAGCTCTAGTAAGTGGGTCAGAGCCCTGCCTGTTCCAAGTGGGTGAGGTCCCAAAGGGATTATCTTAGCAGTATTGGAAGGCTGGACAGGGGTTCATGCCCAGGTGACCTGTAGGATAAACCTGCTACAGCATGGTGCTGCTTAACGGCCTCTCTGAATATACATGTCCTTTGACCGAGAAGGTGGAGAAGCTGGTTGAACACCCCAATTTCACTTTTCCCACTGTAGAAACCACGAGTTGAGGGGTGATTTTCCATATAGTTGATGCCAGGAAGAATAGGAGGAAGGAGAGTCATGGATGTGGAAGTCTGATTCTCTTACTGTTTACTCAAAGTTTTTTCACTTCTCTTTGGCTCTGGGAACTGTCTCATCTTCACGAGAGCTTTGTATGTTTGGCTTTGGTTTTCTATGGGAGGAAGTAAAGCCAGCTTGCCTCTATACCCCTATTTTAAAACTGGAAGTCATCTTAATGCTACTTTATTTATGCAGTATCTTCTTGAATCTTTATGAAAATAGTAATAAGAGCTTCTGACAAGTTCTGTCCTGAGCATTATCTCTTTTTATTGTAGATTATCTTCTTTGTTCATCTTTGCGTATCTCTTCCATATTTTAGGTTCTTTTTAAATATCTGCTCAATATTGGTTACCCACTCACATTTAAGAAAAAGGAAAGAGAAATCTGACTGTGGGCTGTATGTACATGGGTAAGCCTTCATTTTTGGGTGACCAAAAGAGGAATTGGCTACTATACTTTAAGATCCCCACAGGCTAGAGATTTTAAAGTATCAGTGGGCTATCCTCTGGGATGCAGAGCTGTGTGTGAACTGAAGTACAGAACTCTGGTGCTGAATTCGGAAGACCCTGAGGATTGTTGAGCAGGTGTGTACATACCTGGAAGAGACCTGTTTACATAACCATTGACTGTGTGCATTTTAGGCCAGGCCCGAGCAGCTGCAGCAACCCTATCCTGTATCAAGGAGTTCTTTGTTTCTGTGTGCCAACTTTTCCCTGATGAGACAGAAGGCAAAGATAGAGTCAGCTAAGCATGTGTCTCATGAATGACGCCCCCGCTTTCTCCTTCCTCCCTCCCAGTCTGCTCACACCTTAAGCATTTTTGTCAGCAAAGTAGGCACACAGGACTTATCCTCTCAAAGTCAGTGATGGGGGGAGAAGACAGTTATCTAAAGGCAGACATCTCTTGGTCAAACTGATTTTCTCTCCCTCTATTTGACCATGACAATAAGTGCGAATGAATAATAATAGGAGAAGAGAGAATATTGGTTAGCTTGAGGCATAAGGAATCGATTCTGTTTATTAGCTGTCTTATTTAAAAAGAAGCTTATGATAATTATCCCAGGGGCTGGGCACAGTGGCTCACACCTGTAATCCTAGCATTTTGGGAGGCCAAGGCAGGCGGATAGTTTGAGGTCAGAAGTTTGAGATCACCACGGCCAACATGGTGAAACCCCATCTCTACTAAAAATACAAAAATTACGCAGGCATGGTGGCAGGCACCTGTAATTCCAGCTGCTCAGGAGGCTGAGGCAGATGAACTGCTTGAAGCTGGGAGGCAGAGTTTGCAGTGAGCCAAGATTGTGCCACTGCACTCCAGCCTGGGCGATGAAGTGAGACTCCATCACAAAAAAAGAAAAAAGTAAAAAGAAAATTGTCCTAGGAAAAAGGCTGTTTGTCAGTCCCTGTCTCTGCTATAATTGCTTCATCCAAGCTTGTCTTTATGAAACCCCAGGACCCTGAAAGCTTCCTGAGACCACCTCTGAAAATGACAAGGGCTGAAGCACTAGAAATGCTATTGGACAGTGACTTCCTGGAGTTACCCCTTTGTGTGAGCAGAGGTCTCATGCAAGAAAAAACATTACATATTTGGGTGACATGGAAGATAAGGCAGGAAATGGAACAGATCAAGCCTGGAAATGTCACCAGGAAATAGATAATGCATTATGCACTTTACCTGGAAAATGAATGATTTTGTTTTGTTGTTTTGTTTTGTTTTTTGAGACAGGGTCTGGCTTTATCACCCAGGCTGGAATGTAGTGGTGCAGTCACAGTTCACTGCAACCTTTACCTCCTCAGCTCAAGTGATCCTTTCACCTCAGCCTCCCAAATAGCTGGACTACAGGCAACCGCCACCATGACCAGCCGATTTTTGTTATTTTTTCGTAGAGATGTGGTTTCACCCTGTTGCCCAGGCTCATCTCAAACTCCTGGGCTCAAGCTATCTGTCCGCCTCAGCCTCCCAAAGTGCTGGGATTACAGGCGTGAGCCACCGTGCCTGGCAAACTGAAGTATTTTAGAGGCTAGAGTGACAAGATCAGATACTCACTTCAGTAATCTTCCTTTAGGAGTTATGACACAGATCATGAGGGCCTCAATTAAGAAGATGGCAATGTAAATGGATAAGAGGGGCAAGAAGATTATGTTATTGTTATTGATTACATAATGATTACATTAGGAGGAAAAAGAGGTGGAAGTACTAACACTATTGAAGGCCTACTGTATGCCACACAGTACTCTAAGTTACTTAGGTAAAATCACTCAGTCTTCACAACAATCCTATGAAAAACGTACTATTATTTTTATTTTAGATTTGAGGAAACTGAGACACAGAGAGGTTAAATAACTTGCCAAAGGTTGTCCATTTAATTATAGACGAACATAAGAGAAATTATTTAGAAAGCAGAGCTCAAAATATTTGTTGATGGTCTTAATGAGGGAGATGAAGCCAATGGAACTGAGGTTACATTTTCTGTTCTTGGAATTCATTTTCAACCCCATCTCCTTCACTCCTGAACAGTAATGTACTTTATGAGCTTTCTACAATCACCTCCTCTTAATAGTAGCAGAGATTTCTTTCAGGAATCCAAAATTCAGATTGAGACTCACTAACCTTCATCAAATACAGCAAAAAGTAGTACAAATTTGTGCAAGGTCTGTGTCCTTTCCTTGGCCAGACTCCCTGAAAAAGAAGTGAGAGCATTTATCTTCTATGTTAAAAATTCCACTGTAGGAAATTGTCACTAGGACGAGACATGTCTTCATCAGTTACTTGAGAGTAAGAACAAATGTTGTCTTCTGCCTCTTGTTAACTTTGCTTTGTTGCTTTGATCTCAGGTCTCCTATATTAGTGTTTCTAAAACAACCTGGAGCAAAGAATTTTTTTTTTTTTCAAATTTGGTGAAGACCACTACTTGTGTAAAACACAATAAAAATGAATTACTAAAAAAGAGATTAAAAACACATACAAAATACAAGCCCTCATACACACACACACATCAGAGAAAAAGAAAAATTACAGCAACAGTACACATTGCTTCTGAAAAAAATATGCATATAGGCAATTAATATAGACAATTTCTATTACTCTTGTAATTTTTTCACTTCTGCAACTGTTAATTAAAAGTTTTGAGTAAAATAACAATTGTCCATATTGAACACCTATACTCACGATGTTTTTTCACTAGCCCACAGTGCTTCTATATATACTCACATTTTAAGTGAATACCACCTACAGCAATAGCTAAAGTTTTTAATGGAACAAACTATCATGTTTCATGCTTTAACTGTTGAGCTTGTTGGGTATCTTTCTTTGCATTATATATTTTTTAATTTGGGAACTTTTGTTTGCAGGGTTATTTTGGGTAGAAAGATTTTTGTTTATGACATTTTTCATTTCTTTCTCTCCCTTGTACCAAATCATTCTCAGCAAACTGACACAAGAACAGAAAGCCAAACACTGCATGTTCTCACTCACAGGCAGGTGTTGAACAATGAGAACATGTGGACTCAGGAAGAGAAGCATCACACACTGGGGTCAGTTGTGGGGGCTAGGGAAGGGACAGCTGGGGGTGGGGAGTGTGGGGAGGGATAACATGGGGAGAAATGCTGGATATAGATGAAGGGGGAATGGAGGCAGCAAACCACCTGGTTATGTATGCACCTATGCAACAACCCTGCATGACCTGCACATGCACCCTAGAACCTAAAGTAAAATTAAAAACAAAAAAGAAATAAAAATGAGCTTGGACTAAGAAAGTTATAAAATGTGTGCTGCTACTCATCAGGCTGGGATAGGAGACATATATAAAGCTAACTGCAGAGTTAACAACACGATTTCTCCCAAGGACACATCATTGCCACTGTACAAACTCACTGAATGTCAACTATTTTCTTTAATAATCTGTTGCTCAATTGAGTTGTTTGTTCTCTGAATTCACGGCCTGTCAGAAATGTTCAGAATAATAGCAATAAGAATGAAATATCCCATTCTTTCCTAGGTCATCTAAATTACTTTGACACAAAGAAGCAGCTCAATTTAAAGCTCAAGCTTCAGGTAAGGGGTGCCTTCACTTAACATTTCATGTTCATGTTAACTTTTTAGTTTCCATGGAACCAGGACACTTCACAGTCTGGATCTCATGGTTATTTCTTTAGACACAACTCTACTTTGCTTCATTTAAATATCATCTAACCTCCACGCTTCCCCAAAATTCTTTACTAACTGAATACAGTATTTCCCTTTATTTAGGGAGGTGTCCACAGTCTCTTGTTGCTATGAGCCAATAAAACTGACTTTGTTGAACTATAGTGATCTTTGCTGTCCCTTGTGATCATTGGTTGATTAAGCAAAAGATGTGTTCACTATTCTCTATCTAGCAAATCATACCCTAGAATGGAATTTTGGAGATACTGTCCAGTGGAAACCTTGGGGGTATTGCAGATTCCCCCACTGAACCAAGAGAAAACTTAGTTCAGTTCCTATTCTAGGACTGGGTTTGCTTTCCCCTCTTCTAGGACCCTGAGTTTCCACAAAGCCATGGCCACAAACAAAGAGTAGGCAGCAGCTGTGCTCAGCTCTGTTTCAAGTAAAGAGGAGCCCAACTCTATGATATGGGCTCTCAGTCCACCTGGTTCCAGGTCCTTCTGGTGGGGAGCACTATTTATTCTTGTCACCCTGACCCAGATCTCAGTTGGCCTGTGATTTCCACCCCTTTTACTACTCACAGTACCTATTCTGCTTTTGGTCCACATATATTTATGTTCTTTTTCAGCTTGACCATGCCTATTCAATTTTCTCTATTTATGGTTTACCTATGTTTGCTGTTGTTTTTCAGCAGAGGTCGGGGTTGAGGTGGAGGATGGAAAAATGGCTAAGTAGGAAGACCCTGTGCCATCTTTATTAGAAGTACTGCATTAAAAACTTTAGAGACAAATTTAAAATATATAAAAAGCTGTCTTAAAACATTTTAATTATTTTAATATAAATTTTTAATTATCATATAGCGAAATTAGCTTTTCTTTTTCTTTTGGTGTATAGGTCGATAACTTTTAACAAAGATATAAGCTCATGAAACCCCACTATCATCAAGATACAGATCCATTTCAATATCCAAAAAGAACTCCCTCCTGCTATCCCTTATAGTGTACATCTAATTTTATAAGAAACTGCGAGAGTGTTTCTCTGCCAAACAGACAAATTGCCATTCTGTTTTCCAGGATGGCTATACCACTGTGCATTACGAGACTTTCTGCTGGTCTGAATTCTTGACAGCATCCTTGGCAATTTTATATTATTATTTTAGCTATTCTAATAGATATACCACTGTTGTTTAAATTCGCATTTCCCTAATGGTTAATGATGTTGAACATCTTTTCATGTTTTGTCCGACACCATTAAGAGAATTAAAAAACAAACTTAAAGTGGGAGAAAATACTTGCCAATCACATAACTGGCAAGGGACTTATATCCAAAATGAATTTCACATTCAGACTTAAGCTCCATCCTCAAGCTATCTCATTATATATGTGTAAATATTCCAGTATCTGAAATCTGAAACATTTTTGGTTGCAAGCATTATTTTGCATGCAGATATTCACCTGTTTCAGCACTGTTTATTGAAGACACTATTCTTTCCCCCACTGAGTGGTTTTGGCACCCTTGGCAAAAATCAATCGCTCATAGATATGTGTATGGGTTTATTTCTGTACTGTCAATTGTGTTCCATTGATCTCTGTGTGTATCCTTATGGAAGTACCACAATATTTTGATTACAGATTTGTACTACTTCAACTTTCTTCATATTCACGCTTACATCATATGTCCTTTTCCATCTTTATGCTTGTAACCTACCTATATCATTATTTTTGAAATGAGTCTCTTGTAAACAAAATATAATTGGTTTTTTTATCCAGTGTGCTAATCTGTTTTTAATTGGTGTGTTTAAGCCATTTGCACTTAATATAAGTATTGATATGTTTAAACTTAAGCCTATAATTTTATTATTTTCCTGCTTCTTCTCTGATTTTAATTTCTTCTGACTTGCCTTCTTTTATTTGAACATTTTTGATATTCCATTGTAATTAGTTTATTGTGATTTTTTTTTTTTACTATATCTCCTTGTATAATTTTTTACTGGTTTCTCTAGGGATTACAAAATACATACTTAACTTTTCACTATCCACTTAGAATCAACATTTTACCGTTTGAATTGGAATGAACTTGAATGCACCGTAAAGCTTTCCTTACCATCCTCTTGTTATGTTATGGTTCTTTTATATATTATATCTGCCATACATTAAAAAACCTATCTCACAGTGTTCTATCTTTGCGCTCAACCATCAGACATGTTTTTTTTTTTTTTTTTTTTGAGACGGAGTCTTGCTTTGTTGCCAGGCTGGAGTGCAGTGGTGCAATCTTGGCTCACCGCAACCTCCGCCTCCTGGGTTCAAGTGATTCTTCCGCCTCAGCCTCCCGAGTAGCTGGGACTACAGGTGCGTGCCACCATGCCCGGCTAATTTTTGTATTTTTAGTAGAGACGGGGTTTCACCATGTTGGCCAGGATGGTCTCGATCTCTTGGCCTCGTGATGCACCCACCTCGGCCTCCCAAAGTGCTGGGATTACAGGATTGAGCCACCACGCCCGGCCCATCAGACATGTTTTAAGGAGTTCTGTGAGCTGTGGTTTCAGTGTCAGATCAGTTTTAAAGCCTTTGCAGTGCCGCTGAGTCCAACCCAGTGGTCAATCTGGTACTTGAGTCTCAGTTCTCACAGTCTTCAGCATGCTAATTAGGATTCCATCCAGGTATGTGTAGGTTGGGGGTGAATCCAGGAATTAATGCACAACTTTATGGGTTTACTTTCCTGGGATCTTTACTCTCTGTTATCTATAAACTTTCTAGTTTTGTGAGCTCCCTTTTTTGGTTTTCTAACCAGAAACTTCCAACTTCCACAACTACATCATAGCTAAGGCCGAGCAATGGAAAAAGAAAGAGAGAGAGAAAAGTAATGTGCATTTGCCCCAATGTCTTAGACCTGTAGCTCTGCTGAATGAAGAATAATGTGCCCTTCCCTACGCTTTTGCTCCTACAGGCTTCTGTTGCCAGCCACTGTCATTGCCACAAGCAACCTGGAACTGAAGCTGGAGAGAATGGCAGAAAAGAAGACAAAAACCCTAGGGGATTTCCCCTCTTACGCTCTCTGAGCATTATAAAAGAGTTACCCCTAGAGGGTTTCTTCTGGAGCTCTCTTTGCAACATAGTACTCACTTCCAAGTTTCCAGTTATGTTTTCATTCAGATTAAGGAATAGGAGAGTGGGGAAAAAGGTATAATTCCCCACCAGTTGGGTAATACTTTGAATTCTGGTGCCTTTTCTCTATATACTTGCTCTATTTGCTTTTTAGAATTTTTAAATATATGGGCTTAGCATTTTGTCAACGTTTTATTCTTAAGTTCAATGGGAAATAAAGGGTGGAGTGCGTTTATACATTTTACCTGGAACTAGAACTTCTGTTGACTCTTTAATTCAACTCTGTGTCAAAGAGTTATTTGGGTTTTTAACTTCTTTCTTTATGTGTCATATGTAAACAGTAATGTTTTGATGATGTCATTGTTCCATTAGCCTTTATACTCCATAAATAACACACTGTGGCTTTGGCACTTTCTCATTAGTTATGACTGTCAAACTGAACTCAGTATATGAGAAATCATACTTTCACTTGAAACTGTTATGAACTACAAACCTTTCTCATTTTCCACTCCCTGCTCCCACCTTTTTTTTGAATCACATTCATCATCACCATTCAGAAAGAGTATGGTGACTCCTGTTAATAAATTCTTTGCCAAAAAGAAAAAAGAAAGAAATTATTTGCCTATTCTCCATCAAAAGCTGGAATGCCCCTCTATAGACTGGCCTTAGTGATGCATTCTAACTAATAAAATGTATGTTAATGTGACGGATTTCTGAGGTTAGCTTAGAAGGCGAAACAGCTTCTAATGGGCTCTTTCAGGACCATATAAGAAGTCTGGCTACCCTGTAAGACCCATGTGAGAGAGACCATGTGGAGAGTGCCATCAAGCCAAGGTTAAAGACATGTGAATAAAGTCACCTTTGGGATGATTTCAGTCTGGCCACTGTTTGATTACAGCCTCATGAGAAACACTTAGACCACCAAGTCAAAACACTCCCAAATTCCATGAGACCCACAGAAACCATGAGAGATAATAAATGATTGTTGTTGTTTTAAGCCACTAAATAGTGGAGTTATGCAGTACAAGATAACCGAAACAAGAAAAAGGTACAGTGAAGCTGATTTCACCATAAAAAATAGGATGAAAGGCAGGGCGCAGTGATTTACACCTGTAATCCCAGCACGTTGGGAGGCCGAGGCGGGCAGATCACCAGGTCAGGAGTTCCAGACCAGCCTGGTCAATATGGTGAAATGCTGTCTCTACTAAAAATACAAAAATAAGACTAGCCAGGCATGGTGATGTGTGCCTGTAATCCCAGCTACTCGGGAGGCTGAGGCAGAAGAATTGCTTGAACCCAGGAGGCAGAGTTTGCAGTGAGCTGAGATTGCACCACTGCACCCCAGTCTGGGCAACAGAGTGAGACTTTGTCTCAAAAAAAAAAAAAAAAAAAAGAATAAACAAACAAAAAAACCAAATTATGTAAAATTTCCTTCCATAATTTACTTTATGCTAAGATATAAATTAAAAACAAGTTTGTTTAAAATTATTTTTAGAATACATTAATTCAATCTAAATTAATTAATTTTCAATAACATATAAATAAATGCTGACTTATCTTAGATTTTTATATGCTTTTGGTTTGCAGAGGACAAACTAACCACTTGAACTAGTCTATATGCCATTGATCACACACTTGGATGTGTTCACCTCCATGAAGCTTTCAAGGAACCTAGCTCTGTTTGCAAAAGCAGAGGATAGTAGAAATCACTACTGATAAAGCCCACAGATTCGAAGAGGAAAATAGCAATGCTTTGAGAGGAGATACTTAATTCTGGAACTCAGTTGCTCCTAATCCCAGCTTAGAGTTTATTGTGGTAATATAGAATGCATATCTGCTTCTCTCAGAAACTGGATTATTCTTTCCATAAGCATGATACTAAAGAAGCCTCTTTCTGGTGAAGGAATACAAATGCTAGCTGTTATACATAGATTCGGTTGATTGTACTTCTCTGCTTATTTCATCTCAATCCTACCCTTTCATACACTTACCTTCTCTACATACTAACAGGGCTCCAATGAGGCCTGAATTCAAGTCTTTCACTAGGTCCACATGAGAAAGATATGAGTAGGTAAGGCACAGTGGGTCAGAAGCCATTGGACCATTCTCTTTCAGGACATGCCAGACATATGTATGGCTCCCACCAGGAAAGACTTTGTCATCTTCTTTCTCCCTTTGAGTGGTCTGATCATCATATTCAGCTCCTATAGCAAGAAGAAATAAGATTGTCCTTTCTATACCCCTTGTCCACTCAAAGAAACATGTCAAGTTTATTGTTACCAAAAGGTTCTACATAGGAAACAGACTTTTTGCATCTTAATTTGAAAAACTAACAAGCAGCAGCCACAAGTGGGGAGAACTCCACATTCTGTTAAAGAATAAAATTGCCTCCATTATTGCATCTTTTTGCCTAATTCTACAGCAAATACACTTTTGTCAGAGACTCTTTGGTAGGCACTAATGAGGGTCAGGGAAGGGTAAGAAGGAGAGATTTAAGAAAATTTCTTAAACTTGGTTCTTTCCTAGAGGGACAACACTATGTTTGGTGGGGGACATAGACATATAAAGATATAATTATAATACCATGTGGAAATATTCACCTATTTATTCACAAATATTTACTGAGTTCTTATTCTTTGCCAGGCTCAGCTACAAGCTGAAAATATAAAGATCAAGATAGAAGTCTCTATGCTCACGGAGCAAGCAATCCAGTGGATAAAAAAAGTAAACAAACTTCCTACTCTTCAGTAATGCTTGATGAAGGAGGTAGAATTTGACATGAATCTTAAATTGGTTTAATCTCTCCTTTTAATAAAGCAGATCACATTGATCTTGTATCCAGTGAAAAATAATGTGTAACATTCAACTTGTGTAATATTCTCCAAGGAAAAGGAGATTCCTACAGGCTAATTTTTGTAACTTCCCTTTGTTAGCATATAAAGGACTGTATGGGGATGTTTGTGTTGAAAAGTTTAAATTTTACACTACTTTTCTTATATACTTTCAGTAATTATTGAGTCTTAATATTAGGCTAAAAAACTATAAAATATTATTTTCAAGATTATAATAAAACATTAGTTTTTAAAAAGATATATTTGCGTTCTTTTTCATGTGCTTAATATAAAGAATGTAATATTTTTGTGAGTGTATGTTATAAAATTATTCTTGGAATTGCATTGCTGCTTTCACTTTTTTCTTTGAATACACTTTTTATGATGATGCATTTTAATGTACATTAAAAATTTCATGATAGTCCACTCCTATATACTTCAGAAGTCAACTTTAAAAAAACACAGTTTCCCAAATAAACAAAATGACACTAGCACACCTGACCCAGTTAAGAATAATTCTTAATATCACCTAATATCAATGCAATATTCAAATTTTCTTAATTGCCTCAAAGACATCCTTTCTAGGTAGTTAGTCCAAATCAGAATCCAACCTGAGACTGGACATTGCATCTGGCAGTCTCTTTTAGTATAGAGTAGTCCCTTTTTTGTGACACTCATTTGGCGAAAGAAATTTGGCTTGTAGTCCTGTAGAATATCCCATGCTATTGAATATACCTAAGTTCTGATTAGATTCAAGTTACAATCAGAAATAAATCTCTGGGATATTATTTTGGCACCATACAAATGTCAAATTCCACATCAGCAGTTCCTTAATGGTTGTAACATCAGCTGGGTTTATTTGAAGCCAATCCTACACAGGATATCATTCCATTTATGAGTATTTAAATATGTATCTCTATTATATAAGGGTTCTTTTTATAAGTACGGCATGCTAACCGATTGCGACACTGGAGTCACATAAGGGTTCTTTTTAATGTGATCATTATTTTTTCAATGATCAATTGCTTTGAACTTTGACAATGAGAGCCCTTTCCTGCTAGCTCAATAGAGGGGTACAGACTGTATGTAAAATGTTTAATTTCCTAAAATAAATTAAGCAAAGATGACAAAATGTTAAGATGTGGCAAAGTGAGATAATGGACACATGTTTCTTTGCTGTATTAATTTCTGTATCTATCTTTGTTTGAAATATTTCATTAGGAAAAATATATCCCTTTTCCTAAGACTCAAGAGTCAGGTGGTGGTGCGGGCAGGGGTGGGAGCACATGTTGGAGTTTCTATGAGAAGCTAAGAATGTGTGAAACATTATGGCTTTCTTGGAGAGAGTGAGAGGAAATGGATTAGGGGAAATGTAGCAGTAGAATGGCCAGGCAAAGCTGAAGTTCCACTTGCGGTGAGATACCATTCAGTGTGATTGTGTGATTTTTATTTCAGCTATGTCCATCCACTTGGTTGTTGGTAGACTAGGTAGAGAACAGATCTAACCAAGGTAAGTGACCCATCCCAGAAAGCTTTGAGACTCTTCCTCTCCAGGAATGGGTTGGACCTAGCTTTCCCTGGACAGAAGAACTTGGCCAAATCTGAGATGAGCTGCTTCAACATATGCTAAACATTTCACTGGGAGTGTACAGATGAGTAGTGTTCAATAGAAATATAATGCAAACCACATATGTAATTTTAAATTTTCTAGTAGTCACATCAAGAAAAGTAAAAAGAAACAGGTGAAATTATTTTAATAATGTATTTTGTTTAACCTAGTATATCCAAATATAAGCATTTCAACTTGTACTTATAAACAATGAATGAGATATTTTTAGTACTTAGCCGTTGAAATCTGGTGTGTATTTTACAGCATGTCTCAGTGCCTGATAGCTTGTGGCTACCACTTGAACTGTTCAGTATAGACTCTATGGTCGGTGTTCCCTCATCAGATAAGATGTGGCCATTTGGCGGTCCTGTTACCTTTTCTGATGAGTTTAACTTGAGCAGGGTTTAAAAATATTATCTCCCCATAATTGTGATTTTAAAGCTTTTATCTCTCCCTGATGTCAGCAGAAAAGAAAAAGATAAAATTATATTGGTCACTCTTTTCTCCACCAATCTTTGGAAAATGTTCTCAATGTTGAACTATGATTATAAGTAACTCTTTAAGATATAGCCAAGTACAGACCTTCCAGATTTGCCATGGCTGCCTGTCTCTGATTGTACACCTACATGGTTGGAGTAGGATCAGTGGCATAGAAGGAGCAGGCATCTATAAAAAGGACAAGAGCAACAACACCCCTATCCGTAGTAGAATCTTGATTTTGTCATATATTTGGGCTCCATCCCCTAAGTATAGGATTACCTGGTAACAGTAGGTTCTTTTTCTCACTAATTTCAAAATGCTAGAGGAAGTACTCTCATTGGCCTAGCTTGTGTAAAGTAGTCATCTCTGGACTGATCAACTGTGGCCAAGGAGGTGGGATACCTATGTCAACTGCTCACCCCTAGATCAATCACGGTGGCCAGGGAGGCACAGGCATTAGAAAATGGCAGGCTCTATTTGAAGTACATTCAAAAAAGCAATTCCTAGGGGCTACACAGGTGAGGAATGTTTAATTTTAGGAAGAAGAAGTGACTGGTGTCCACTACACCCTCATTCTTGTATTGAGTATACACTATAGGGTAGGCAATAAGTTATATGCTAAGGATATAGCAATAAATAAGATGGATGTCCCTATCTTAAGATACTTATATTCTAGTAACTGTTAAGAAACAGACATAATGTTCAGTTAGGACCTTAAAAGAGTTGAAAGAATTTTCAATTTCTAAAAATGAGCAGAGACTTAGGCAGAGCATGGTTGTAGTGAGTTTATGCTTTCTACCCTTTATTGACTGCTCTAGGTTTTGAATTACATGAAAATGAGATCTACAAATGTCTGTTTGCTCTCTAGCAACTTCTATACTAGCTGTAGGAATCTATTTTGCACTCTAGCTTGCCCACATCAATCTCCAGACCATGTTCATTTGTATCAAAGAGGTCTGTGTGACCCAGGTAAAGCAGAAATTTTGGAGATTTGGAAATTCAGAGAGATATTTTCATAGAGGTACAAAAAAATACAGTTGTCTGTCTCAAATAAAGGTGCCCTGCAAGCAAATTAACTTTAATGTCTTGAATAACTAATTCCGGGACACTACAACTCTATTGGGCTTCATAAAACAATGTCCTTCCTACAGAGACCACTGTAGTGACTAGGTCTCTCGGTTTGGTCCTTCTACCACTGTCATTGCATTGGGTGAGACTGATGCTTCCTCCTGCTTGCTAACTCTTCCACTTGACATAAGAAATACTGGGATAGAGGCTTCCTTCCCACTCCTGTATCACAATCTGTAAGAACAAGATAAGCCTTGAGCTGCCAGTGGCTATCTTTGCCATCATATTAGAAAAGCCTGCCTGAGAATGGAACCAAAAAGGGTAGCCCAGCTCAGATGGTGGGAGAAAAACGGCCACAATGCTGAGAGCATCACCTGAATCCGAGTCCAGCCGTATTTGATTGACTCCACAGAAGTTTTCAGTTACATAAACCAAATTCGATATTATTTATATGAATGCTTGCACTGTAGCACAGTGGTTCAGAGTATAAGTTCTGGAGTTATATGGGGCTAGGTTTGAATCCTGATTCCACCACTTACTAGTTGTACAACCTTGAACTCAATACATGTTAGTCATTATTGTTGTTATTATTATTTTTCAGTAAGTTTGTATTTAAGAGAATGGATCCACCTCCAGCTGTGCCACCATTACAAAACACACACATGTCACTCTTCTATTCCTAGAATGACAGGACAATAGGAGGGTATTTGACTCACCTTCAGAAGCTTTCCAGTAGGATACACCAACAGCATGAAGACTCACAGGATGAGAAGCCATGTTCTTAAGCGTAATGACCACTGTGTCATAAACCTCAGCCTGAATGGTAGGACCCAGCAGACCTATAAGAATGAGATGTCCCCCAAAGGTCACTTGGGGATAGTACTCCAGAAAACCTGTTACTACAAAAGCTAGAGTCAAAGTCACAGTGGAGAAGCGTGCTTCTGTAATTATTGATAAAAAATAGTATTTGCTTGCTGCCGACACCAGCTCAACCTCATGGTCGCTCTGAGGAAAGATTTCTGGCAATCATTCAATTCATTCATTCATTCAACTAGAGTTTCTACTGTATTCTAGGTGCAGTAGCAAACAAGGCAGATCATGGAGATCATACTCTTAAAACATTAAGCACATAAAGAAATAAATAAGAACATTTCAAGTTGTTATAAATATTATAAAAGAGGGTGGTCTGCTAGAAAATGATGAGGCAGGAGGTAGAGGATACTTTCAGTGTAGTGATCAGGAAGGGCCTCTGTGAGGAGGTGACATTTGAGTAGAGCTCTGACTAATAAGAATGAAGGAAGATTTTCAAAGATCTAGTGAAAGAGCATTGAAAGCAGATAAAACAAATGCAAAAGTCCAGAGGCAGAAATAAGCCTGGTATAGTTGAGTAAAATGTGGCTGAAGCACAGTGAATGAGCAGGGGAGTAACAGAAAATATGGTTACAAAGGAAACATAATGTGTAGGACCTTGTAGCCTACAGGAATTTGGATTTTACAAGAAGTAGAAGAAGAAGACGTGGAACTTGTTTTGGAGGAACAGTCAATAGGACTTGGTCATAGATATGATGCTAGAGAGAGAAAAAAAGAGAGAGTAGTCAAACCATGGGTTGTTAGTCAGGCCATGACAGAAAATCAAGAGGAAAATTAAGAGCTTTGTTTTATGAATACACTAAGTATAAAGTGTCTATAAACAGTTTATTGAATGGACTGGATTTAGTGGGATAAAAACATAAAATAGCCTTATTTTTCTTGGACCACTGGTTTTAATGACATTATATGAGATATCTCTTTTCTTGCACTTTGGCTGAGCCCAAATCTTTTCCAGTAACGTTCAGGTATTAACAAACAGTATCATTTTTCAGTTCTAACAAGTCCTGTCCAGTCTAATATCAAATTTTTGATGTCTTCTGCAATTGCAAGTTCCCTTCCTTCTCCAGCTGCATTCTGACAGCCCCAGAAATCTGCAATATGTAAAGGTAATTTTGTTGGCAGCTTCACTGCTTTCCCACCTTCCTCTCCTAATCTTCCTCCACAACTCACCTTTCTGCCTCTGGACTCTCCAAGGTAGGAGCAAGTAGAAAGGGGATGGGGGTTACAAAAAAGAGGCACAATGACCAAGTCTTTCTTGGAAGGAGCAGTGATAATGTGGCATTAGTACTCCCTAGTTGTGACACATCCCAAAATTCTGCCTTTCTTTCTTAGGGAACTTATGAGTTCTTTGCAGACTTCTCTGTCCCAATATGGAAACACTCCACTATACCTGACCTTGGCATGCAATATACCTTCTCCAGCTGGTCACTGGTATCCTTCCTCTCAGATTCTGCTTCTGGCAGCAAAACCCACATACACTTTTTCTATTGAGGTTTCCTAACCCTGGCAGGAAGACCTCTCAGGCAGAGTCTTTATAAGACCAGTCTCATTCAGTGACTTTCCTGGCCTTATAGCTAACAATGGCAGTGCAGTTAGCTCCCACTATAGCGCACTCTCCCTGCTATTCCATCAGAAGTCCTTTTGGCCTCTGACCTTGAAAGTTTGTCTGGATAAAAACCAGGCAGTAGTCAGTGTCTCCAAAGTTCCACAGGTACCTTTTCAAGTCTTCTAAGTAGTTCTCCTGAAGCCTCCTTCATTATAGCTTGACATGAGGGACAGGCCTCTCTCCCAACAGGGGGTAAGCAACACATAAAACACCAAAGAGGCCCTCCAAAGTCATACTCAAACCTAAACTCTTTCATAAGTTCCTAGCCTTTTTTTATATAAGGCTGGAGGTGAGTCAGGGGCTAAGGGTTGCAGAACCAATTTTGCACTACTACCTGAACAAGTTCTAAATCGACAGAGTGATCCTTTAGAATAAGGGGGTACTTCCCACCTATAATTCTCACAAACAATTCTAAGACAGAATATGTCCTATCCTAACATGTTATTACATGTTTTCTTTGACATCTAAGTGGAGGTAAGCAGTTAGCATAGACCAAGCAGCAGAAGACGGCCCAGCAAAAAGACAGAAAATGCAGTCAGTGTATTTCCCTATAGGTGGCAGTTAGGGAAACATTCTTTTGGCAGCTGCTGTTCTCAACTGCAACCTCAAGATTGGGGAATCTGTGATAGAAAATAAGATACCCAATTTCATAATTAGCATTCAATGTTGTTCTTATTACCCATCCAGGGTGGCTTTGGCTTAGCGATGTTGAAAAGGTGATCCGTGAATTCTACAAACACAGTCTTTTTGTACATGACTGAGGTGTTGAATGGAAAAGATCTTGGCACTCTAGGAGGAAATCTGCGTGAAGAAAGGAAAAAAATCATTCATTTTGGTGGACTCTTCAAAAAGCAGCTGTAAGTAATGCTTCCACACTATTCTTTTCTACTATTAACAAGGCAAATTTGAAGTTGTAGATAAATCCCTAACATCCATTAAACCAAACAGTGTTTTCACAAGTCAGCTAATACATTAGGTGCCATATGATAAGATAAATCATAAAATCAATACCCATACACTGCATCAGCCAAAAATCGTTTGCCAAAGCAATAGCTACTGCATGCTTCCATTTCATGTCTAAAACAGACTGTAACTTTCACCTAAGAACCTTGTATTCAAATTTTGTCAGCATGTACCTAAAATTATACTACCCTCCTTAGGGATACCAGGAATATCACAGAGAAAACTACCTTTCAGCAGACTATGTATACTGAAACCTACTAGTGCCAGGAGCTGTAATTCAGAATCATCCCACATTAATGCTCATTCTTGTCTCCAGTCAGATACTGTCAATTACTCATTTATTTATCAACCAGTGGTCAGTGTCTCCAAAGTTCCATAGGTACCTTTTCCAGTCTTCTAAGTGGCTCTCCTGAGCCTCCTATAGCCTTTCTATAATCAGAAATTATATAATTATTTATATAAATGTTCCCAAAATGTTATTATTTGCCTTCATTTTCAAAACCCTTTTAAGCCAAGACTGGTTCCCAACTTTTCTTCTCTCCCTTCCTGATAGTTTAGCATGTCTGGGGGCCTCCTCAGGCCGAATAATCAAAAGGACCAATGTGAATCTTGCTGAATAAGGGACATTGGCCCCAAGTGAATAGGTAGAAATTACAAAGTGGTTGAAGGTGACTATCTTTACTCAGTAGTTTCATGTGCTGATGAGTTTTGCACACCATGGAGCAGTTCTGCAGCTTTCTCTATGCCATAGAGAGCCTCTGTTCCTGACTTTTAGGCTTCTGGATATTTAACTTTTATCTCCCATCAGATTTTACCAATTAGTATCATTTCAGCACAAGCCAAAGGCATAACACATGGCCATTTGGGTAATTAAGGCTCAGGTGGAGAAAGCAAGGCTCTTGCCCTGGAAAAAAGCTTTCACGTGTAGATCTAAAACTGAGCATTCACCCTCCACAGATGTACATTGATTCACTTATGAACTATATAGTACATGCCACTGTGCCATAAAAAAACACATCAGACATCAATATGGAAAATGAGAGATTTTTGAAGACATATACTTAGATGTGAAGCAGTTGTTTGAATCTCATGTCTTACTCTCAGGGGCTTTCGAAAAGTGGTAGATGTGAAAGATGAAGAACAGCACAAGTAAATGCTCAGTATGTGGGACCACTGAAGAAAGAACCCCAAATATCATCCAGTGAGACACTCCCTCCCTTGTCATACATGACAACAATAATGATAAAGCGAGGGAAAGGAGAGGCAGCTTCTGATCATAAGTATTCATATACTTGGAGTAAAACCCACACCATGCCTCGGATTACCAGGGTGTGAAAAGAATAAGAAGGGGTCTGCGCATTTATCACTTGTTTATTTCTTTCTCAACCTCGTGGTGAAATAAGAAAAGTCTCATTGTTTCTTTCAGGAGCAGCCACACTGGAGAATCATTTATTCTTGCAAGAAATTTTGCTTTTCCTTTAGTGGGAGTGCTGAGATAGAGAAGGAAAATGCAATCTAAAAATGGTGAAAATGGCTAAATTGGTAAATCACTGATCCATGTGGATTTTTTTTTCAATTTTTAAAATTGCAGTAAAATACAGATAACATTTACTATCTTAATCTTTTTTTTTTTTTTTTGAGACAGGGTCTCACTCTGTCGTCCAGGCAGGAGTGCAGTGGCGACATCCACCTCCCAGGTGCAAATGATCCTCCCACCTCAGCCCCCAGAGGAGCTGGGACTACAGATGCATGCTGCCACGCCCAGCCAATTTTTTTGTAGAGATGGGGTTTCACCATGTTACTAAGGAGGTCACTCTCTTTGGCCTCCCAAAGTGCTTGGATTATAGGTATGAGGCACCATGTCCAGCCTAACCATGTTTAAGTGTACAGTTAAGTAGTATTAAATACATTTTGGCCAGGTGTGGTGGCACACATCTGTAACCCCAGCACTTTGGGAAGCCAGGGCAGGAGGATCACTTGAGCCCAGGAGTTCAACACAAGCCTAGGCAACATAGCAATACCTGGCCTCTACAAATAATAATAATAATAATAATTAGCCAGGTGTGGTGGTATGCACCTGTGTTCTTAGATACTTCGTGCCTGGGGTGGGAGGATCACTTGAGCCCAGGCAGTTGAGGCTGCAGTGAGCTATGATCGCAAAAATTGCACCCCAGCCTGGACAACAGAGTGAGATCCCGTCTTGAAAAACAAAAAAAGAAATGTGTAATGTGCTCCCATCCATCTACAGATTTAATTTTATGTTGCAAACTGAAACTGTATAAACATTAAACAATAACTCCCACCTTCCCCAGTCTCTGGCATCCACCATTCCACTTTCCGTATGATTTTGACTAAGTACCCAATATAAGTGGAATCAGACAGCATTTGTTTTTTTGTGACTGGCTTATTTCACTTGGCATAATATACTCAAGGTTCATCCATGTTGTAGCATGTATCGAAATTTCCTTCTTTCTTAATGCTTTGTGTGTATATACCACAATTTGATTATCCATTCATCTGTTGATAGATACTTGCAGTACTTCCACATTTTAGCTATTGTGAATAATGCTGCTTATAAACATGGAGAGATCTAGAATGGGTAGTAGAAGGGGGAGATGATGAGTAACAGTCGCAGACTCAATACAAGCTAAAGCAGCAAGAGTTATGATCTGTTCCAGACCTTTCTCTTTTGGTTTCCTCAGGAAAGGGAGCCCATCAGAATCCTGAAGGAACTATTCCAGAACTTAGGAAGCAAATGAATCTGAGCAGCAGAAAGGGTGGACCATAGTGGAGGCTGGTGTCCAGATTCACCCCTTCAGGACTAAGGCACTTATTCCCTAAGCTGACAGCTGACAACTGTAATCTGAGTTCCCCTCTGGAAACTCATTTTGGCTTATTCTTGGTAAATGTGGGAGCCATTGGTCTAGACAACTTGCCTCAATAGAGAAACAACTCTGCAGAGCCATCCTAGCTTGAGCTCGCTATGAGATTGGCCTTTGTTCAGACTGTGTCACCTAACCTTCTTATACCCAATCCTGCTTCCTTCACTCCCCCACAGGTTTTGATCCAGAGGATCCCCCTCCTATAAAGTTTCTGCATGCAAGAAAAAAAAAGAGAGAGAAAAAAACAGACAATAATATTTATTTGTGTTTAAAAAGCTATAAAATCACCCAAGGAAGCACATAAGTTGTCAGTATTTGAACAATGTTGGAAACATCTTATTCTGTCTGATTTGCTTTGGGACAATTCACTGCCAGCCATAAATTTGTGGAAACGCTGCCACACAATCTTAGCAGACAAGATCGGCAGAAAATTGCTTAGAAACACTGAAAACATGCGACAAGGTGCTTTCCGTGAAAAGAGTAGATGCGACGCTGTAAGGAGCCCCTTCATGAGGCACACAGTCACCCTGCAGCCACCAGAACCACAGGAATGCTGTGGTAACTGAGGAAAAACGCATCTAGGCACACATGACGGTGGCACCTTCCAGCAGGTCCCCAGGGTTGTGCCCCTGGAGCTCTGACAAAGAGTGTGGCTCGGAAATGTTACATTTGGACTGTGAGTTTCGGTGAAAAATAAAAACACATCAGTTTGCAGACAAAGCAGACCCCGCTATGTGGGTTTACGGGAGCCACGGCCAACAGGAACCACAGGGAATGGTGGAAAGGAGAGGGACGGACACAGACAGACACACCAGACAGTAACTCTCAGGAGGAGGCTCTGTGGTGCACAGACCATGTCAGAGCCAAGGCAGAAGGATTAACTGAGGAAAGGAGGGAAGTT